>OOFB01028448.1:0-14496 GCA_900323305.1 Trachyrincus murrayi
CCCCTGGTCTTTGGTTCACAGGACACACTCTTGGTTGCTTGTCAAGTGCATGTGTGCTTCTGATAGTAGAGAGAGAGATTTACCAGTTTGTTTACCAGAAAGCCAGAGAGGGAATTATGTATGTGTATTGAGTGTTATGTGTGTGTGTGTGTGAAAGAGAGAGAGAGAGAGGAGAAGGAACGAAAGGCCACTGAAAAGTGAGTGAATGGCTGCAGGAGAAGGATGATGGGCAGTCACCCTCTAACCCTGAAAGTTAGCAGGCACCCGAGATTTGAAACTGTGTTGGTTTTGGCTCGTACTGGTGTGTGTCTCCTTGTTTCACCTCAGGGAACGTACTGCACACACACACACACACACACACACACAAAGGCACACAGTTAGTGTGTGTGTTTGTGTGTGTATAACTGCACACCGAGGGCTTCCAGTTCTAACTAATTAGTCACTAACTAACAAAAGATGCTGTGAGCTGTGGTTGCAAAACCACCTCCAGATAACAGCTTTTATCAACAACTTATTAACTGATGGGGAGAAAAGGCAATATTCAATGAAGCTCTAATCACTCAAGGTTTTGTTATTATTTTCACCGTTTTGAATAGAGTGTTCTTGGAAATTAATTACAGCTCTTTCCAAGGCAATTCAGAAGCCATGATTTCAACAGCAGCTATACAGAGATACCATTAGGTGGAATATCATTTTGGATGATTTTCAAGATGTCAATGGGTCACTATGGGTCACACAAATCACTATGACGTGGCAAAGTGATGTCCAGTCGGTGGGCTACACGAGTGAATAAGAGAGATTCAGGAGAACAGCTGGATGAGCTGAACTAGTTGTTTATAGTGAACTGAACTGTAGTTTATAGTGATGCTACAGTGACGTATTTTTTGTTTAATACATACGCACGCACACACAAACACGCACGCGCACACACACACACACACACCAACAACATTGTTTCATAAACACAGCCAGCTGTGTGTGTCTCACAAGAGTGAGGAAAAGCCATAACAGCCTATCCCTTTACAACAAACTCCCTTAGCGTCAGTCTACATTCTGGGAGGAAAAGATTGTTAGAGCTGAAGAAAAGACAATCTTTGTAATTATTGGCTATTAAAAGCGCATTGAAAGGCAAATGCCCTCTCACAGTTGACACTATTATTTCCCATGTGAAAGTAAGCCTGTGTGTTGTAATAGGCATTTGGCTGAGGGGAGAAACGGCAGACGTCACTTATTGCATTTGTTCAGGCTAAAGCCAGCCCTGCTGTAGCCTCTGTTCACTGGTCACTTGTACGAACGGCCCACGCCAGTTCAAAAGCAGAAATTGGTCTAGGTCTGCTTCTATAGAGCCCCAGAATACACTATGGTGTGTATTATGTATGTATACTGTCGCAGTTTCCCCTGCCACATGCCAACTACAGTGGCTTTTTAGGGCTCCTCCAACGGCAGGACACAGGCAGATGATGATTAAACCGGTTTATTGTAAAGTTTGAGAACGGTTTGAACAAGCAGAGCAGGTGGCAATTGCTGACATGCTAGCGCTCCTCCTGAGTGTGTGTGCTGGTGGCTGGTTTAACCTGTGGGCCTTGATTGGCCAATGCCCCACAGGTGTGCAGCCTCACCCAGAGCCCCAGAGTCTAATCAGTCTGACTCAGACCAGGTGAGGCTGCTTAAACCAGCCACCAACAACACACACTCCACACATACAAATATCAATACACTACTACATACATCTGTATGTTGTTCACAAATACATATAGCTATACGCGTGTGTGTGTGTGTGTGTGTGTGTATGTGTGCATCTTTATCTGCACACACACATGCACGCACACGCACACAAAAGCGCACACATGCAGCAACAGAAAGAGCAATTTACGCATCACCACCGCTCTACCATTCTGACAAACTGTGACTAGCATGATTGGGAGCAGCATTCTCCTTCGCCCACACATGGCAACATGAAACCTTGCTGAACAAATGCAGTACGTTTGATGGGCCGTGCGTAGAGAGATTAGTAAGATTAGGCTGATCGGCGTCGGGGCCGGCGCATCTGGCACGAAGCTCGCCCTCGGGCACAGGAAGATCCCGCAGGAAGCAACGACAAAATAACACCCAAACGGCAGAAGTAGGTGTTATGGGGAAGCTGCGAGCTCTAGAATCAAATTGAAAGAGAAGTGATCTCCGTGACGATGGCCTCCGATTAAGTTCTTCACCCAAATATAGGATGATGCAGTAAATGGTTGCGTAATACCTTTGATTTTCTATCATTTATATGGAAGTGGGCCACAGTTTCCCTCCCGAGATGAAATGAGATTGCTCGGCCTGAATATTGTAATATTTTGTTATATAATGGCAGATGTACACTGCAGACATCAAGCGCAGATGGGGCAAATTTAATAATTAACATGACCGCCCCTGCGCATACGTGACTAGGTAGGAGTGGATGAAGCCTGGGACCAAAACCACGTACAAATACCATTCAGCTTGTGGCGGACATGCTGTGAATACAGACACGGGCATCATGCACCAACAGGACGAGTATGCACGGGACACGTGTGCATATCACAAATTCTCCCTCCTCTCGTCCCAGAGACACGGGGTGTCTAACTGTGAGTCACCCGGTGTGACCAGGCAACCATCCGTCCACTCCGCCGCGGTAACATGAGTTGACAGCAGCAAAGTCATTACCAGTCCGCAGACAGCCAGAATTGGCCCAGTGAGCCCAGGGGTTGCACGGGAGAGAGATGTGATGTATGCAGCCGCGTGATGTTTGCTTCCCGATGTATTTATGCAGATGGTTCGGGCCGCCTGCTGCGCGGGTTGCTATGCTAGCCCACCATCGTTGCCGCCACATCATCGGGGCCAGGCTTGTCTCGCTGGCCGGAAACTAAGCGATAATTGGCTCCAACGCTGCCGAACGTCAGGAGGCGAAAGCGGCTGCCTGTTTGGGAAGGGGGCTTTGCCTTTGTGATTGATTGTAATTACAGTGGGCAGGGGGATTTCTGTGCAAATACGGGCTTTTCAGCAGGGGCCATGATGCCGCACCTGGGGGTGGTCTGCCGCACCGCGGTTGTTTGGGTTTGGGTAATATTGTGACTAAACTAGGAACACTGTTTTCTCCTGAATACCCATAGATAACACTGTGGTTGCTGTATGAGGTCTGACACATACAAACTG
Source organism: Trachyrincus murrayi (assembly GCA_900323305.1). Classification (NCBI taxonomy): domain Eukaryota; kingdom Metazoa; phylum Chordata; class Actinopteri; order Gadiformes; family Macrouridae; genus Trachyrincus; species Trachyrincus murrayi. The sequence continues at coordinate 3,175 of OOFB01028448.1, forward strand.
GAATCATGCAGACATTATGAATCAGAGGTTTGAGGTCAGCGTGTCTGATCCACACAGTGTTGAGCATAAGTAAGGTTGAAAAAGAAGCCATAATAAAAAAGATATAACTCAAGTTGGTTTTGCAGGTGGAGCGACCACAGACTGCACTCTTGGACACTGTCCCAAAGCCTTCATGTTTTTGTAATACCAACGTGTGGTTCAGACATTACAGTCCCAAGGTTTGAAGCAAAGTAAAATGCTGTGAGTGCAAGGACACACACAAAACAATGTGCACTGTACACTTTATTCTCTTTCTTTCCCTGTCCTTGGGCACCATGGGTGTGAGCAGCAAAACCAGTCAATTAAAGAGAGAGAGAGAGAGAGAGAGAGAGAGAGAGAGAGAGAGAGAGAGAGAAGGTATTGCAGAGGAGGGAGAAGGTGACCACAGACGTAATGTAGGGAGCATTTTAGATGATTAATTCGTACAAACCGTGTTTGATAATTCAAGTCCAAACAAGTCCGAATAGAAAATTGGGGTTTTGGGAAGTTGGAGGAGATGAAAATAGGGGAGTGAGAGAGAGAGAGAGAGCAATGAGAGAGTGGCGACGTTTGAGATGGTGGCATGACACCGAGACAAATGTGAAGAAAACCTGAAATGGCAATTTCCACATGTGGAAAATGCAGGACTGTGGTGTGACATTTACACCCACCAAGTAATCAATAATAACACCCCCTCCACCACCCATTCTCCCACACACGCCACCCATTATTCGCCCTCTTTGCTTCCACTTGTCCACACATCCACCACATCCCCGTACCCCTGGGCATCACTGCCCCCGCTATTGGTTTTTAGATGTTTCACAAAGTCGCAATTAGGGATGCCTAAAATGCGATATCGAGTATCGGTCACTGGGCTATTCAGACAAAATGTAACCTAACCTTCTACCTGCGGTTCGGAAATATGCATAGGCATAAAAAACATAATTCATTTTAAAAAAAGATTCAAGAAACCCCAAAGCGAATCCTGAATTGAGATTTGAATACATATTTAGCGAACGAATATCTGAATATTGGGGCTCAGCACTACACGGCATTCAATGGGCTAGCCTTATATTACCTTTTTTTAATAGAAGAAGTAAAAAGTCGTTGCTCGAAGACGTCTGTACTCCGGTATCGGTAATGAAAAAGCTGTCGTAAAAGCTTGTTTTGTTTACACAGGGAAAAAAAGTATTTGTTTTTTTAGCAACGGTAAACAAGCCAAAGGTACTGGCAGATGTGTCGCGTTGGCACCGGGGGGACTTTCAATTTATTAGCAGAGCCCTGCTGTTTTCTGGCTCCATAAATCAAATAATCCTCCCCTCGATTGTTAGCGGATCTCTATTGGTAATGGGATTCTCTATAGCATTTAACCGTTACTGACAACAACACAAGTGCTTAGTCAAATAATGCTGTATCACACTCACAGTAAATGCCCCCTGTTGAACATCGCTGAAGAGGCACACACACACACACACACGGGTGATGGTGTACATATACATATAGGGCTGACTATCCATACAGACACTTGCGCTGAAGCCAACAGGAACATTGTGAAGACGTACGACAACACGTTTATGCCGGCTCGCAGGTGCACAAAAAAAATAAGAAATCCGTGCACTACCCTCGAGGCTCATTATTCTTATCTGTGTGTTATTACTGGAGCGTGATCTTCCCCTCCTGTCTGTCTAGCAGCATATACAATATCACTTCTCACAGCGTTACATACAACCAGGATGAGTCGCGAGAGTGAAAAAATATGTACTACACTGCCTGGTGGGCTCTCTCAAAACTGTTATGTTTTACCAATGTATTTTAATCAGGTGATTGGTTATTTTGGGATGGGGCTGTGCTATGAAATTACTGTCCACAGCGTATGCTCTTCTGCTCAAAATAGTGTTATTGTTTGTAATCAGAAGCAGGAGCCAAACGTTCAGAATCCTAAATGATCCGACTGCTAGGACTGCTGTCTGAGACGCACGAGAGGCTAGGGGGGGACAAGCCGGCAGCTCGCTGCTCTGGGAGCAAATGAAAGAAGAGCAGACTCACAAGTGGCATCTAACTTTCTGTGCAATTTTCAGCCCACGTATTTCACCCCGCCATATTTCCTAATATTCAGTTCTGTTATGTTTCCTTTCAAACAGGTTGCGCATCCATGAACTAGAACAGCTCAGATCGAACAGAAGCAAAGTGTGCGTGTGTAGGGGGGGTGGGGGAAGGGAGAGCTCAGGGTTTGACTGAGTCCTCAGAGCACTGTGGTGGTGGTGGTGGTGGTGACAGCAATGCACAAACAGCTTTATTATTCAAGGGCCGACACGAGGTTTCATCAGAATTCTGGCACACAAAAAACAGGACAAAAGTTCCCATACCATCTTCTGATAAATGCATGAGAGGAGGCGTCATGGGGAAGAAAAAAAACAGCTGCAGGAACTTCTAGGTTGCATCATCAACTTTTCGTCACTCGAAGTCGGTTTCTGTAACACCGCTGTGCGACGCGATTCTCCCAATGCCCCGTCGCGGTGCTGAGATTGTTCTAGGCCCCCCCCCCCTCTTGTATTTCGAAAAAAATTAATACACTGTAGAACCGGCACAGACACCTGGCCGCAGCGTGCTGGAACTGCTAAGTCCGGGGCGAGCAGCACTACAGCGGAGCAGGAACCCCTGCTGGCTGCCTCTGTATGCTGTAATGTGAACAAGGGGACAACGTGCTGCTGATTATCCTCGGGAATAAGAAAAAATGCACAGGGCTGTGTCTTCACGGAGCCTATGAACCAACAGCAGGAATGCTCACTTGCTAGCGGAGAGGTGAATAGAAAAGTGTGTGGTGGGGGCGGGGGGAGTATACAAAAAGTACAAACTTTTGCGTTAATAGGTCCTTTCCGCCAGCGGAAATACCGGAGAAAAATACACACACACAAAAAAATATAGCAACATACTATTACAATCAAATATACAGGGAGAAATGCAGGGAGAATGTCTCCCGAAGCATGGCCGCTATTCATACCTTGAAGGCGTGTCGCACACCCACACACACACTCACACACACACACACACACACACACACACAGCTTATCGCGGTGACACAGCTCGCTTTCCTGCCATGGCAGTAAGTGGTGAAATATAGCTTTAATGTGCACTACGTCAGCGCAAGAGGTAAGAGGTAAACCGATGAGCGCCTGACGGAGAGACCGAGCGTGCCCACGTTTCAGTACGGGAGAAACGGATGATTGCGGTCTTGCTGTGCAGTCAATGGAGTGCGTCCTCCGATCTTCTTTGGTGTACTCTGCCACGGCCGATTGGATAACCATAGAGAGGTGTCTAATCCTTTTAACCCCCCTGCTACAGCAGAGCTCCCGCTCCTCGGCTTCCCTGGCATCCGTACACAAACATGTGGGGATGTGTGTGCGCATCGCCCGTCACCCACCCGGCAAGAGTTGACATAAACACGAGCCGATGCTCATGCTTGTGCTCAAAGAGTCAACGCTTCGGAGTTAACAGAGTTAAGTAATGAACCAAAGTGGAGAAGTCCTTTAAAAATATCGCTGATAGGCGAGGCAGGGGAACCTGCCTAATGGCCCCTTAGCCAGCCCAGGGGGCCATAGAATAATTGCCTAAAACTATGTGCAAACACTGTCTAGTTTGCTTTAAATATTTCATTGAAATTTGGATCTTTTAATTTGTATGTACTTAGAACACAGAGCTCGTTAGCAAATAGCATGGTATGTCCTCCAACCATGTAATGGTTTCACCATGTCGTGTTTTTGTAATGTCACGGTTACACATTTTTAAAGGGCAACATGATTTATTAAGTATTGATTTTTCATATATGGAAGCAGACTGCCCTGTGTCTGGGCAAATAACAATGTATTTAAAGGCTGGTGGATGGGGTAACAGGTGTAGAGGTCTCAGTCTTTGCTGTAGTGACATTGAATAGCCTGCAAACTCCCACCAGTAGTATTAATGGGCTATTGTATAGTACAAGCTTGATTCATTGACAGCATGTATTATGCTTTCAAAAAAACTATTGTGTAAAGTCTTGTGTAATCAAGGGCTGGGCTGAAAACATGCCATACAATTACGCTAGTCACCTCTTCTTTTTGACTTTGATTGCAACCTTTGATTTGGATTCCATTGGCAATTATCTCTATTATAATACGTCTGCCCATTGAGCAACAAATGCGCTCCTAACCTTGAGGTGAGATCCTGTTATCCATGTTTAAGGGGTGTGGTCATATCTTAGTTGAGTGTGTCAGTGAGGCTCTTTGAGACTAACAAATAGCTATATGAACACGACTTGACTTGAGATGGTCGTGCATGGAGCATGCAGTTTCAAGAACCGCGCATAAACGCGGCTGCTTATGTAAACATACTTGCTATAAGGTTACACTATTTTCACCATGGGCCTGTCGAATCTTTATCACATTCCACATTGCTCATTTCAAAGTCCCTCCACTGCTTTAGTTTGGAACTGTCTTGCAATAAATGTGAGGCTGAGTTACAAATAACTACATGGTATTTGCATGAGCCAAGAAATGTCTGGCAACAATTTATTTAAAAAAATAAAGAAAAAAAAACTGCCTACATTTATTCTTTCACTTCTAAAGTAATTTGTATTGGTATACATCATAATGCACATATTCACCTACACCTACACCTACACCTACTTACAAAATGCCTTTGTTATTGATCACTTTAACGTCTTACATTCACATACACTGAGCATAGTGAGTTTATGGTTAGAAAACTCTATTAAAAAGAGGTTATGCTGCAAAATAGCTTACCTTGTACTTCACACAATGGATAACCTGACAATTAGAATAAATGAGAAACTGATGATATCATGATGACTACGATATGACACGGTGTACATCGATATGCATATTGTAGTGATAATAATTCATCAATAGATATGACAGAAGAAGCGCCTGCATCTTGAATATGTTAACACATTTTTCACTGTTTGCCATGTGAAAAAGAGCAGTCCTTAATGTATGGCTGGCAGTTTAATTATGATACAGTGTAACTGTAATGTGTTGGCAAAGACGTGTGTTTTGTGTGAAATCTTTGGTTAGTGACCGAACTCAAGAGTGTAATCATCCAGAGAGTAGTTATTGATATAGCCGTGTCCTAGCTGGTGGCTTATACTTTATTGTGGCCATAAAGTACATACTACATGCTCCGACAAATTACAGGTATTCTCCAAGAACCACGGTCCATAACCACTTGGAGGGCCATTTCAGTCTCTACTGTTCAATAATGCCTATCATCACAGCTTGAGATCACTTCAGGGCCAACGGTCCGGTCGGCCCTTTTTTGTTGCTGTTCTTGTTGTTGATGATGGTTGCAAAGACAGTCCTTGAGGACTTGAAGCGATACCTATAATCTGCTTTGACGCAACACATAACTAGTAATGGTTGCAGTAACTGCTTCAAAGTTGACGCGCCCTGACCCAAAGACAAGTCTCCATCCAGATTGACCACCCAATGTATGGACCTTACCTGACCAATAGCAGGCAAGCTGTGCAATATCACATACACTGTGAAGAGGAAACCGTGTCAGAGATTGTATCACAATATTGCTTCATGTAAGAATATGTAGTGTGTGGTGACTATTATTTTGTGTGGTAGTTAAACTCATTTCCAACTGCTCTTTTAAGGGACGTGTTCAAGGTTGTTGATCACTCAAACATTAGTCTGCTCATCGACAGCAACATGGATAAATGCACACACACACATGCTTTTTCAGTTGAATACAACTCGCTAGGCTTGAAAGCATACCTGCTTTTGACTCTCTTTTGGTGGCTGTCTTAAAGCAAGAGGGATACTGTTGGATGAATTATATCCATGGCTGAAATTGCTGAGTAGTTTAAATATGCACTTAGAGGTTGTCTGGCATGGCCAACAAAAGCATGGTTAAGGGAAAATGGAGTGGAATTGCTTTTACGACAAACTACTGCTTTAGTGCTTTATTGTAACCTGGCCTAGATGTTGATACAAAAGAAAATATGCTGAGCAATTATAACAGGCTTTGATGATTCAAGTTTACTTGAATGGCAAACATCCAACATCCAACACCCAACAGGTGGTGATGGGTGTGTCTGTTGGTGCATCTTTGCTCTTGGTAAAGAAAGAAAGTAAAAAAAAAACTAAAAAAGTGGCTGAGCTGCTGTCAAAAGACGTCACACTCTGCTGGACATTATTCAGATCCTGCCTTTCGCTCACACGCAAGCCCCTTGAAACTTGTGAGGACTGTGAGCTCTGCCAAAGAATTGTATGAAACTTTAGAAAATGGCCACAGACGGGTGTGTTTGTCCACCGAGATCTGTGCCCCTTTGCCTCCCGCACGCGTCCCCCTTGCACCTCCTTTGGTCCGTCCTGAGCCACGATGAGAAAGTGGAAGATAATGACCAGGCAGGCAGCGACTCGGCTTGCCGACGGTAGCAAGATGAGCAAAAATGGAATTGATTTGAAAATCCTGCGTCTGCCTGGGCTCAAGTATAGGGGATTATGGTGCAGGCTGTACTTACGCTGCGTCCCTGTTTCCCTCCCCCCTGTCCTTCTTCATACATTCTACCCATCAGGGTGAGATCATTTTCCTACCTATGAACTTTGCTCAGTGTTCCCTATCCATCATTCTATCCATCGGTTTTGGTATTCCCTGGTGTCCCTGTGTTTGTTCTTTTCACATAAATCGTTGTCCTATTTTAATGTATCTTTCTCCCAGTTGTGTACATGCTTTGCTATCTAAGTCAGGTCAAGAATGCACAGCTGGACCGGCTGAAAGAGAGGTTGGAAAAAAACACAGAGATAACATGAGAGATGAAGAGATGCTGAGACAGAATGATGCCCAGGGAGGCTCTAAGCTGAACACGAGAGCAGAGAAAGCATTACTCGAATGCAATGTGCTCTAGAGAAATAGCCATCCCCAGGGGGCTGGACACCAAATTATCTCGCACAGTTGCCCTCTGCCCAGAAAGGCGGACATTGATCCTATTCTCTCAGCTGGTGAAAATCAAGAACCCAGCTTGGGTGGTATTGCAAAAAGTAGGACCCTCAACGTGAGCATGGTGGTGAAAGTAAACACTAGATGTTTAGCCTGTTTGTACTTGGCTCTTTACTTCATTGTTTATCTCCCAGTCATGTTTTTTTCCATATTAATTGTTTCATGATGTGTCCTGGAACACAAGGTCAGAATTGAACCTGACCTGGAACAAATAATTACATGGTGAATACAAAGAGAATATAGTGCATTTTTGATCAAAACTCACCATTGTTTTTCGAAGTACCACCAGCATCTAAGTCCTGTTTCATGCAATATTCATAATTATTTATTCATTTTGTTACTGATTTTAAAGAGTAACCAACACCAGAAATCTGACCCTGTTAAGCTCCCAATGCTTAAATATCACTGCAATTGCTGTTGTTCCACTAAAAAGTTAAAGCCGGTGTAGGGCTATGTTTGACCAATTTAACTTTTGTCTTGTTTTGTTTGTACAATTTTACTTTTGTCTACATGTAGACAAATAAAATAAAAAATAAAGCTAGCTATTCAGTCATATAGATTCAGCCATATAGATTTACAGTATGAAGCAGCGCTCTTGTCCAAAATGAAGCTGCATTCAGAGGGCGTCTTGTTTCTGTGATATGGTGCATTTCACAGTAAACACCCGAAACATATTAGGGTGGGAAAAAAAGCATAGTGTAGTACGATTTCATCATTCAGGATTTGATTGACGACAGTAAAAGCGCTGCTGACTGAGTATAGGCCCCTGCAGGTTTTTCAATGGTTTATTAATGTTAGGTTTTTATTTAATTTTATTCATGGTCACCTTTCCATTCAGGCTTGCTAAATTATTAGAGCTTCATAGAGACCACGTGCAGGAGATATTTGTTCTCCTTCAGCAGTGACAACATATTACTATATTATGAATGAAGTTAAACAAACTTTGTTGAACTTCTAAGTTTACAGAGACCCTGTTGTATCAAGAGAGTGCAATAGGCCATGAGTGGTCGGGTTTAATATTTAAGTATTTTCCAAGTCCAACTCAAACACTCAAAACAAGGTGAGAAATGAAACTTAAAGGAGGGGATTGAGAAAAAACAACAACAACAGGTACATCAATTCCTGACGCTAGCACGGGGCAGACTACAGCGGCCGGCATCTAGAGCACCGGTATCAGCAGCAATTTCCAGGAGGCCCGCAAAAGTCCACAGTGTTTTCCTTGTCAGTAAGACTACTAATAATCTAGCACAGGTCCAGACGGAGAGCCGCCTAGCTGAATGTGTCGTATGTAGTTCTCTTTTGTGGCCATAGTAGTGGGTAACTAGAGCACAGGGATTAGCAGGTGTGTCCTAGCATAGGAGGCAGGCACATCCGCTGATTAATCTGCGACAGTCCAGTGTGGATCAAGGTGTAGAGCCACATAGCTCTATTCTGCCACAGACACAGTGTACATGCTTGGAAGCAGTGGCCGACCAGCAGTAGAAGGATGAGGTGACCAGGGACGAGCGTGTATGGGTGGGCAGGTAGCAAGCACATCTGATGGGATATCCTGGGGCAGGTTAATTTGTAGTACAGGGATAAGAAGGACGACTCTGCAGCCCAGTGAGCAGACGCCATATAGGCCCACGGGCCAGGGGTAGAACTTGCAGCATCAAGTAAACTGCACCTTTTTTCCAACACTGGAAAAGACTGTACTATTAAAAAGAATTATAATAATAATAGTAATCAAGATGCTCTCATCATCGCCTGGTATAGTGGCTGTGTCTTTCTGGCTTGGTATGGCCAGTTACAACACTAAGAGCAATTAAAAGTGTATTTCTCCCACGTAAAATCCGCACCAGATTGAAGTGAGTGCAGTGTGGGAGCGCTCTCTGAAAGATGCACCTGTCAACATATGTATAGGATTAATAGTGGAATCGTTTTTTAGACACAAAAAGAATCTGTCTTCCTCGGGCGGTATAGATTGCATTGCATCTTTCATTATTCTCATTTCACTCGCCGTGTAATATTGGCGCTCCTAGCTGACTTCAAATACACAAATGCCTGCAAGTTAGATTCACATGAAAGGCACACATCGCCATGTTGGTGGCGAGACAGATCCTCCGGGGAAGAAACACAAATGCTGAATGATCGTCCTTAAAAACAACGCGCATGGAAGCGGATATTGTCAAAGCGTAGATAATTGACCTGGAGGACAGCAATCACACAGCCTGTGTCATTACTGCTTTAATAAGCTGTTCCATTTGCAGTCTTTCACTGCAAACTGGCCTTTGAGGCCAAGCGCATGGCAACGGGGAAACACGGCATTAAAAAGTGAACTAATGAGACACAATAACATCAGCCCACCAACATGAGGAAACCTTTATTGGAGAAGAAAAGTCCACTTCTCTGCAACATATCAAAGTAAAATACTTTTTTTTTTTTTTTAACTACACACTTAGCATTTAATATGCTGTGATTGATGTTCTTGCTTTCCACTGGGGAAGTGTGTGTGGGAGGTCCAATTCCCTTCCCTATACATCTTTAAAGGGGAACACAACGTAGCATCTAACGTATAGTCAGTGAATAACCAATCGATCTTCCTATACCGTAAGAGATAACTTATTTTCAACGCGTCTTAACAAACCAATAGCAAAACGAATCCAAAACTAAGAACACTTCTAAATAAAATAAACACAAAGACAAAAATGAAGAAAGGTGGTTTTAAATCAAATTTTCTTTCATTTGCTATATGCTGAAGAGAATGTTGTTGTTTTGAATCGGTGATGTAATCCTCAGAGACAGGCTTTATGCCATTGAGATGCTGAGGATTGACTGCTGCTGTGTGGTGAAGCAAGAGGGCCAAGTGTAGCTAAGTCTCGGTTGTAATGCCTTAAAGGGGAATACCGCTACGTTTACAAATGGCTAGTCTCACAAATCAGACTTTAGATGATAATCTAAAGTCTGATTGATGGCAGACGAGCTCAAATCTGGGTGAAAGGGGGGTGTCATATTTTTTTTGCTTCCATGTTTTACCCATCAATCATGTCATGTCTTCTCTGTGTGTGTGTGTGTGTGTGTGTGTGTGTGTGTGTGTTTGTGTGTGTGAGAGAGAGAGAGAGAGAGAGAGAGAGAGAGAGAGAGAGAGAGAGAGCGAGAGAAAGATAGAGAGAGCAAGTCAGACATGCAAGTATTACACAACAGTATATACAGTTGCTACCCACAGGAATAATGTAATAATTATAAACATGTAGGACATGCCATTGCTTTTTGGTCGTGACACTTCAAATCCCTCTGACGTATTGCATGCCGAAATGCGTCCATAATTCACATCCTTTGTGCGAGCCCAAATCAAATGCCATCGAAGTAATCTCCTCCGATAAAAGGTTTCCAATGGTGCGCTGGGAGACACTAGGAGTTGTTTGGTTATTTATTCAGCATGACATTGTTCTGGCCCCTGGTAAACAAATAAATGTCCTTTCCCATTTCTGCGGTGTGACCTGCCGCTGTGTGTTCTGTCGCAGCGGCCGCCCGGCCGCATGCTGCTCTTCCATTCTGGCCGCTCTCTCTCCCCTCCGGTGCGGTGAATGTCACACCACTGCTGCTGCCGCCGCCGCCGCCGGGGCCCCGCGGAAGCGGTGTGCGCTATATTACACCCGCGGGTCACCAGTATCCCCTTAGCCCCTCGCAAAAACCCTCTCACAGATCCAGATACACTTTCCCCGGCTCGACGGATTACCAGCCGGGAGCCCCGCACCCGGGGCTCTCTACAAGTACGATACATTTTTACTCGCATATGAATTAGGAATTGCTCACGTAAGTCGATTGGATCGCGTTACCGGCTTTCACACCTGGCGTGATGGGTTTGCCGAGCGACCGAGGAAATAGCCACCGATAGCAAACAAACTGGGAGGTGTAGTTCATGAATCAGTTTTGCCCCAGTCACCGCGTTCGCCACCGAAGATTCACGACGAAACGGCCAGTAGCTGGCGCCTGCTTGCGAAAGAATCACAGGATAACGTTCTGAAACTGGACCGTTCACATCGCTACAACAAGCCATATGCAGGATGGCCCCAAATTATAATTTCATTATAATTTAAAGGTTAAAATATTAAAAAGATAACCAAATGATCCTTTGTTAGTTTTGTATATGGATATTAGAACACTATTACACACGAATACTTCGGTAGCACTTTGACACCTGCCGTCCAATGTGAGAATCGGCGATACCGACAGAGACAGAGACAGACTTAATAATACATGTAAATAATCAACAAATAAGAGGATGCGGCAAGCGGGGGGGGGGGGGGTTTTTGGTTTTAATAA
>OOFB01028456.1:3812-18666 GCA_900323305.1 Trachyrincus murrayi
GAAGAAAAAAAGTTAAGGAAAACACTCAAAAAGTAATAAACAAGAACACACACACACACACACACACACACAAACACACACACACACACACACACACACACACAGATAGAGAGAGAGACACAGGGTGGAGAGAGAGAGACAGAGAGAGAGACAGATGGTTAGTCCCAGGTGCTATAGCAGCAGGGAGAAGGAAGCATCGTGAGGTTTGTTGTTCCACTGTCAAGAACAAAATCCTTGAATGGTCTAATTTGTACTCCACACCTTCCTGTAAAGAGTCTCAAAGATTAGTTAAAAATGGAGAACCTCCGATGTGTCGTGTCTAGTGTTTCAAATGCAGGTTATTAATAAAGGGAAACAGATCTCAGACCAAGGAAACACACACAGTGAGAGAAGAAGGGTGTGTGTGTGTGTGTTTTTGCGAGGTAATACATTCAGTGTCAGCACATGGGCATGCCAGGAGACAAGCCAGCGAAGTCTACCCTCCTGCTCCTTCATTCATCTCCCCCCCACACCCTTGCTCCATTAATCTTGCTGAGAGAAGCTGCTGGCACACTAAATATAGAGGAGCCAGCTGTGCCAGGGTTGACAGGCAGGAGAACGGAAGGGAGGGGCAACGGGGTCCTGTGGCAGGAATGCTTCATCACCGACATCACCTCCATCTGACGACCCTGATGAATAGTGTCCCGCAGGACTACTTTAAAACGACTACAGCGGTGGTGTAGTTGACGGGTTGTGAAACGGGTAGACCGCTGCTTTAAATATTCAACAGTTAGGGCGTTTTCACGTTAGGTACGATGGCTTCGTACCGTGCCCCAATACGACTGCCCCCCCTCTCAGCTTTCACAGTAGTAATGTTGCTCCGCACCCAAGAGTACACATCTACACACCCCGACACAGCAGGTGGCCGTATGCACCTGGTTGGTTTGCGATCCGCCAAAAAACACAAAGAAGAAGAAGAAGAAGAAGGAGAAGAAGAAGAAGAAGAAGAAGAAGAAGAAGAAGAAGAAGAAGAGTACACATCATCATTTGTTCATGTTGTCGCTCCAGTGTAGAAAAGCACGCCAAGCGCAAGGTCCCAAGGTCCCAGCCCATACGATGGAGTGGACCTTCACACTATGCCTCCTATTATTGATACTTTGGAGATAATGTGAAGAAGGACCCTCTCAACTTCCTACTTGATCAGCTGTGGCCGTACGGTTCAGAGGAGAACGCAGGTCTGCAGAACAGCGGTCCAGGTACGTGTTTGGGTTAGGGTTAGGGTATGGTAGCGAACAGTGCCCGAGTACACAGGAATCGTACTCCAGACCACCTTTCAAGTGGACACGGATCAGCGGTACAGTGTTCACACTAATCCAACCAACTGGACTTTGGGGTCAAGTGTACTCCGGGCCCGGACCCCTTAAAGGGGAGAGCAAAGTCCAGTGCTTTAATTGGCCTGGCAGCGGAGAGAGGGGGGGAAGAAAGAGAGATGGTATAGGACTCACTTCATTCCATCTTCCTTGTCGTCTGCTTCGGTCTTCTCTTCATCCTTCTCTCCCTCCTTCTCCTTCTCCTCCTCCTGGCTACTGCGGTTCACCTGCTGCTGCAGCTGCAGATGCAGCTGCTGCTGCTGCTGCTGCTGCTGGCCATGCTGCCCGGGGCGAGAGAGACACGTCATTACAAACATGATCCTCAAGACACCAGATACACCAGAGAGGCAGATAGAGGCGCACGCCACACACAACACACACACACACACACACACACACACACACACACACACACACACACACACACACACACACACACACACACACACAAAAAGGTGAAGAGACCGACAAGGGAAGTTAGCTTGGTGTGTAAAATAAGTTCCCTAAACAGACGAGGCCTAACAGGACTTAGTGCCCACAATCACTTCCCCATCCACTTCCTGGCTGTCTGGAACTAGATGAGTATCAGACTGATGTCTTAGTCCCATAGACACACAGGAAACACTCCCCTCGTCCCCCTATGGACCGGCCATTAGTAGCCCCATTGTTTACCGTCTCCTTTTAGTCTGCGAGACGTTCGGTTTCTAGGTGTACCACCACCATCATCATCATCATCATCATGCCTCACTGGAGGTTAAACTCAAGACTCATGACTCTGGCCTGGTGGCGATGCCATTTCAAAAGGAGGACGTGTTGAAAGGGAGACACGGCTGGACTGACAGAAGAATGAGAGATCATGAACTATGCGGTCTGGCCCTGGTCAGCACCGTCCATGATTCACACGGCCCAGACTGATCAAATAGCCAACACGGTCTGCTTTAAACTAAAAACAGGTAGGGGGAAAGAACAGCCAGCCATACTGCCCCCCCCCCCCCACCGGTCAGCATTAGCCTCCGTCTGAAGCCATTACTCGCCACGTCCCCCGTTACAGTTAAGCTGCTGGGGACGTTCTGACATACGTAACCATGCTCGCTCTCCCTCTCTCGGCTCTCTCTCTCTGTCTGTCCCTCTCTCTCTCTCTGTCTGTCCCTCTCTCTCTCTCTCTGTCTGTCCTCTCTCTCTCTCCCTCCCTCCCTCTGACAGGGGGTTGGTTCTCGGGGGGCGTGGCTCAGAGCAGGCGGGGGGCAATGAGCCAGAAGCTGTCTCCAGGAGGGATGTGCACAAACCGGTAAAAGGTCACAAGTTAATTAACGTGCCATTTCATTAGCCGGCCGCCGTGCAGCTTAACCGGCCCGGTGCCCCGGGAGACCCGGCTATACGCGTAACCGGGAGCTCATTAGCAATGGAGACCACCACCAGAAAAAAATGTATTGACGATGAGGAAGACGAAGAGAGCGACATGGAGAGAGACAACACATTAGCCTTGAACAGGGAACGGGCTGAGGGTAGAGTCAAACTGTCGGCGTGCTCGGATGACCTTTGGGAGTATTATTGGGTGGAGCTAGCGGTGGCTAGAGAGGGCAACAAGCTTTTCACATTGAGGAAAGCCCCGGAGGGAGTCCTCAGGGCGGGGCATACCTGGCTTCTGCCGCGGCGCCGGTAGTTCCTTCGCACGATGTTCTTGTAGTTCTCGTTCTTCTTGGTCAGGTAGTAGAAGAGCACGCACTCGGCCACCGTCTGAAACACGGCAGGTGAATCACGTTTGAAACTCAGAACTCATTTCATTCCATCGTTACATGGAGCTGCGTGGTAGACGATGCGGGCTGTACCTTTCTCTCCAGGAAAGATGCAATCAGACTAAAGTTCTTGGGATGTTGGATAAACCTGAGGGAAAAAGAAGCAAAGTGTCACACACGCGCACACACGCACACGCACACACACACGCAGACACACCCGCACACGCAGACACACCCGCACACGCACACACATTTGAGGTTTGACTGGTGTTTTTCTTTATTATGTCATCTCGTTGGGGCCTCTTCTTCTGCAGTGGTATAATGGCACCTGACTGGAGGATTAGCGCCACCTACTGCTGATCTAGATGAACCAACTCCTAATACTCACATAACAGTAGCGGATGGAAACGTGCATACATTTGCATTTTCTTTTGCCAATTTTCAGAAAATTCTGTTAAAATGTGTGACACATTTGGATGGAAGCGTAAAAACACACACAGGGGGGAGACTGTCGACCTGCGAGGGGGTCTGAGGGGGTGGGGTCTGACGGGGGCGTCGGTTCTTACTTCTCTCTGAAGGTGTCCTTCTCCTGCTCGCTCCACATGTTCATCACCTGCCGGTCCTTGTACACCTTCATGGGGTCGCCCATCAGGCCGTTCATGTTGATGAACTTGATGCGCTGCTGCTCAGCATCAAACAGCATGGGCGGGACCACCGCCAGCTGCCGCATTTGCTTCTCCGTGTTCTGACAGAGAGAGAGCGAGAGCGAGAGAGAGAGAGAGAGAGAGAGAGAGAGAGAGAGAGAGAGAGAGAGAGAGAGAGAAGCAGGCAGTCAGTCACAACATGGTAATATAGCAGCAGAGAGACATACAGAGACATACATAAAGTCAGACCTATGTGAGGCAAACACACGCATGGACACTAAACGTCTGGCAGGGAAGTGGTCGACTGCACCCATGTCTCGTAGAGACTTGTGAGGTAGTGGCTTGTGTGGAGTTTTGTACACGGAAGTGAGAGTCCAGGAGACGAGAGAGGAAATGGTTTCTGGAGGCAACGCAGACTGACGTGCAGAACTGTCACGTCAATAAAGAGACAGGGGGAGACAGAGGGAGACAGGGGGAGACAGTGATGGGGACGAGGCCCAGTGGGAGAGGAGGCAGGGGAACAGTATCGATGAGGAACATCCCCACTCCACTGACGACTTTCAAAGTAAAAGCAGGATGTCTACACGTTATACTACGTGTGTGTGTCTATGTGTGTGCGTGTGTGTGTGTGTGTGTGTGTGTGTGTGTCTTTGCACGCCTGCCACAATGTGTATGCCAACCAAGGGAATCATTTGGTTTTTACGCCTAATCATGTGCTTGACTAGCTATAGCAGCGCTCTTTGTTTCATAAAAGGAGCCGTTGGTTTGATGTGGTTAAAATGCTAATCTCTTTCACTGAGTGGGTGGAGTGTTAAAGTGTCTCTAGCGTGTTTTGCAGGGAGTAAAGTAGGCAGGAGTCAGGAGATGCAGTGAAAGCTGCAGGATCGGTGGGGGGGAGGGCTCACCTCTTGCTCTGATATGCCGTCGATGATCTCAGAGACTTCGTGTTCGCTGCGAGCAGCGGACGAGGTCAGGGCGCCACCACGCTGTCCCACGCGGCTACAGAGGGGTAAAACACGGAGATCAAGTCACACATCCAACTGTGCACTACTGTAGCTCGAGACGACGTAATCACAGAGACCAACTGGTCCCGTATGCAACCTTGGAATCAGGAAGTACAATATATCAAGGCAGTGAAGTTTCATATGCAACGGTGCTGATCGCATCCAGTTATGAAAAAACTATATTTTTCTATGGAAGCGTATTCCCAACGTGAATCACTTCATGGTTAAGTACATTTTCACAATATCTGAAACATTTTAGTCAAGCGTCATCTTGCACTTTAATTTACAGTCAATCAGTCAAAGACTTATTCTTATTATTTTGTCATTGACTTAACGAGCCACGGCTCCAACATGAAATAAAAGAATCACCAGTGGAAAAGGTTTAGTCTCTTGCCCTGATTGGTAACCAGGCAACAGATTGATTGGTAACTAGGCAACAGCATCAAACGCAATTACACCTGGGCCAAGAAAAAGTCCTTGGAGTCAAACACGCTCCCCTTCAAGTCCCTTCAGACGGTGGCACCGCCACAGAGAGAAGCTATGGGGCACTTCCCTCACCTCTGCATGCGCTCCTGCAGCTCCCTCTGCTTGCGGATCTCGGGGAACTGCTTCTCGTAGTACTCGCGCACCTTGATCTCCTTGGCTCGCCGCCGCGGGTTGTTCTCGATGTGATCCACCTTCTTCTCCCAGGCCTCCATCAGTTGGTCGTAGCGCTGGCAGAACTTTTGTTCCTGTCGGAGTGTGTGCGTACAGGGGGAAGGGGGCTCAAAACACTGCAGAATGTCACGCCTCACGAATAATCCACCGCATGGCTCTGATCTCTTCACCGCGTGAATCACGACAACACTGACGAATGCGAGCAGTAATCATCATCATACCGTCCCTTAGCCACACGTTAGAGAGGCTGTCGTATAATTCAGTGTGTGACAAATTGCAAGGATATTCACACGTTTCGATTTTTGGCTTGAATAAAGTACAAGACGTGTCCTGGTTTCACTCTGTCCTGTCCTGTTGACAGAGCAGTACTAACAGTACTAACTGTCCTGTTACAGAGCAGTACTAACAGTACTAACTGTCCTGTTACAGAGCAGTACTAACAGTACTAACTGTCCTGTTACAGAGCAGTACTAACAGTCCCGTTACAGAGCAGTACTGTCCTGTTACAGAGCAGTACTCTGTACTAGTATTCTATTGGGGGGGCTTGGCCTTGAGCCAAGATGGCGGGCCCCACACAGGCCGTAAAGCAGCCCATTAACCCTGGAGGAGACACGAGCCTCTGCAGCCTCTTAAAACATCAGGCTGCTTCTCGCCCCCCCCCGTTTGGCCTGGCCGCCTGACTCTGGCATCAGAGCCCATTGATCCACTCTTTATTTATAGCCCTGCCCTTTGACTCCAACTCACTGGATCAGCGGCAGGCAGCGCACACACGCGCGCACACGCACACACACGCACACACACGCACACACGCGCGCACACACGCACACACACGCACACACCACAAAGTTCCTTCCTGTTTGACTGGCACTATGTACACTACTATGGTGCGGTGAAGGAGTACTCACCCACTGCTTACGAGCATGGTTTCTCCTCTTGAAATACAGGATGAGTTTCTTCCTCATGGCCTGGTTTCTGTTAGGAGAGCGTGGGAGAGAGAAAGCGAGCACGAGTCAGGAAGCCACCGTCTCTCTAACTTAAATACAACGAATGGATTTTAAATACCACTTTGAATGTCTTTTTTTTCATTTTGAAAAATAAAATACTTTCAACTCCATGCACGGCATCCATCTAGCATATATGCCAAATAAATACCCATGCACCGTTCTCTTACACAAACACACAGTGATGCATGTCCTCCTATGCCACTAGTACAATCCATTACATCTAAATAGTTTACTTAAGGAAGGTTTGTGGAGAGAGAGAATGAGAGGAAGAAAGCAAAGGAGGGAGAGAGCGAGAGTAATGGAGAGAGCGTAAGAGAGAGCGAGGAGCCAGACTTGTAAAGCTGGTCAAGCCTTGGAACAGTCGGAGCCTCAACTCAAGGCCAGAGTCGGTAATCTGCTTTGGCAGTCTCCGCGTCCGTCTCTCGCTTCGCTGCAGACGGAGTTTTACTCCTGATTGTTATTCTATGTTAAGGTCACTTTCCCCACTGATTAATGTAATCTGATTCTACATGATTCATTTTGTTGGGTCTGGGGGGTTCTTCAGCTCAGAGCCGAGGACGGGAAGGGGAGGAGGCGACCCACGCGGTCCCCCCCCATGTCTTTTTAATCTGTCACAACAAACCGTGCGTCCAAAACACGGGGCCTGAAACACTCCCACACAGCCACCCAAACAACAAGCACAGACCCGTCACTTCAGATGTGTGTAGTGGAACATATCACGGGGCGGTTACACCCATAAGAAGCCATCTAGAACATCAAAATCACATGAGATGAACCGTTCAACAGCATTCCAACGTTTTTTAACAAAGGGTAAATAACGGGGCAGGGTAGTGTAGGGCGAGGCTGTCTGAGTCCCTGATGCCAGCAACCTACCTGTAGAGCACCTTGAGCACGATCTGAATTCACTTGAACATGAAAATGTTTGCTAAGTAAATTGAATAGCAGCCAAAGCACACTACCTTCAGGGGTGGTATGAGACAGGGCAGAGTTTGGACTAACTCACCAGTGATGGGTGCCAGAGTTATCTAACCCGTAGCATCATAAAGAAAGCTGGGGTTGGATCACCAACACACACGAACACAGATAGAACAAGGCTTTCCTTTTGGGCTACTTGCTTTGAGGCAATAATACTGATGAAACAGATCAAACAGGGCGAGGACAGAGTAGAGCACACTGAGGGGTCACCGGTCAACTAAATAACAACGGCCTGATCCAGACCTCTCGTATAGGTCCTTGACGTGGACCTATAAAGACCTATGCAGCCTACAGGAATCTAGTAGGCCCATTGCTTTACTCCGGGTGTCCTTGTACTACCTATGGTAAGAAACTAACTGACCATCTCAGGCTGGACATCTTCTAACGAAGACTAGAAGACTGCAGACTGCTGAACACAAAGTGTGTTCAACTAATCATCGACTGCAAGTCATGTCAGCTGCTTGGGTGAGAGAACAGCAGGGTCTAAAATGTACTTGTAGAATTTAGTCTTTTATGTGCCAGAGTCTATCGGCCAAGCAATTGTTTTATTATGTAACCATGATTTTCTTAACCCACCAAATGGTCAAATCTATCGGCCATTGGCATGTGTTCACTTTGGACAACAGCTAAGCACACTTGCATTGAAATAGTTCCACTTAAACCCCATCTGATATCCCAAAAGGTGTTTAAGATGCATGTGGGCATGTGTGTGTGTGTACTGTTACAGACTTGCATGTGTGTGTGTGTGTACTGTTACAGACTTGCGTGTGTGTGTGTGTGTGTGTACTGTTACAGACTTGCGTGTGTGTGTGTGTGTGTGTGTGTGTGTGTGTGTGTGTGTGTGTGTGTGTGTGTGTGTGTGTGTGTGTGTGTGTGTGT
This sequence comes from Trachyrincus murrayi, assembly GCA_900323305.1. Taxonomy (NCBI): domain Eukaryota; kingdom Metazoa; phylum Chordata; class Actinopteri; order Gadiformes; family Macrouridae; genus Trachyrincus; species Trachyrincus murrayi. The sequence goes on from OOFB01028456.1 coordinate 12,061, forward strand.
GTTTTTGTATGTGTGTGTGTGTGTGTGTGTGTGTGTGTGTGTATGTGTGTGTGTATGTGTGTGTGTGTGTGTGTGTGTGTGTGTGTGTGTGTACTGTTAGACTTGCGTGTGTGTGTGTGTGTGTGTGTGTGTGTGTGTACTGTTACAGACTTGCGTGTGTGTGTGTGTGTGTGTGTGTGTGTGTGTACTGTTACAGACTTGCGTGTGTGTGTGTGTGTGTGTACTGTTACAGACTTGCGTGTGTGTGTGTGTGTGTGTGTGTGTGTGTGTGTGTGTGTGTACTGTTACAGACTTGCATGTGTGTGTGTGTGTACTGTTACAGACTTGCGTGTGTGTGTGTGTGTGTGGGTGTGTACTGTTACAGACTTGCATGTGTGTGTGTGTGTGTGTGTGTGTGTACTGTTACAGACTTGCATGTGTGTGTGTGTACTGTTACAGACTTGCATGTGTGTGTGTGTGTGTGTACTGTTACAGACTTACATTTTGATGTTCTCATGGTACTGCTTGGTGTCTGAAGGCTGGTTATACAGTGGCTGGAGGACAGATGAGGAGACAAATAGGTTTTCCATTCAGTATGGTGACATGAACTATATATTACAGCTTTAATTGTAATGCAATGTAATTGAATCACGCCACAGAATCCTTCTTTGACCTTTCAGTTAGAATAAGTCTATTCTGTTCCTACCTCTGTAACCCTACTATGACCATTACATACACCACGCCAACCTACCACAAAATATCTGGCATTTATTGAAGAGTAAATCAACAGGGGCTCACACCACTAAATAAAGTAACCTTTTCACATGTTATTATGTGACAACCATGCCCACAACCTGATCATGTTGACATCAGATGATGATACTCACCAGCTCCACCCGGGGCCCCAGTCCCTCCAGGATCCGATGAGCCTCCTCAGCCTTCTTCTACAGAGAGAACACACGGCAGCAACATGTGAGCTATCCAGTGCCTGTGGTATCGCCACGGCAACACAGCCGTGCACGCGCTAGTTAGGGCTGGCGGGATGGATGGACGCAACCAATATTATAGCTCTTCAGATGAGCTGTGGTGCTCTGCCTCGCTCGCTCTCCTCCAGAGAGAGAGAAAAACATTACTCACCTCAACACACAGAGAGAGGGAGAGAGAGGTAGGGAGAGATCAGATAGGTAGGGTGAGGCGAGGGAACGGTAGAGAGAGCAGAGACAGCTAGAGAGAGAGAGAGAGAGAGAGAGAGAGAGAGACCGAGGCAGCTAGAGAGAGGAGACAGCCAGAGAGACCAGAAACAGCTAGAGAGAGAGAGAGAGAGAGAGAGAGAGAGAGAGAGAGAGACCAGAGACAGCTAGAGAGAGACCAGAGAGAGACCAGAGACAGCGAGAGAGAGACAGAGAGACAGAGACAGAGACAGAGAGAGAGAGAGAGAGAGAGAGAGAGAGAGAGAGAGAGAGATAAGTACATGATTGACCTCTGGGTTCTCCCCAAACAACGTAATAGTGGTGCTGCTCCACCAGGTAAACAATGTAATAGTGGTGCTGCTCCACCAGGTAACACCAGGTAAACGATGTAGTAGTGGCGCTGGTCCACCAGGTAACATCAGGTAAACGATGTAGTAGTGGCGCTGGTCCACCAGGTAACACCAGGTAAACGATGTAGTAGTGGCGCTGGTCCACCAGGTAACACCAGGTAAACGATGTAGTAGTGGCGCTGGTCCACCAGGTAACACCAGGTAAACGATGTAGTAGTGGCGCTGGTCCACCAGGTAACACCAGGTAAACAACGTAACAGTGGCGCTGGTTTCAATGAACTGCACCGCAGCGCTAGAGCTCGTGAAGAAGAAACACATGCAGCATTCTGGATGACAACAATAACATCGTAACCGGAGTCTAATATGTAATTATTACTGTTACTATTAGTGGGTGGAGCTTTGATATATTTTGCCATCGTTTAAACATTTTAATAATCAGCTGAGGAGAACCAGCGGTGAAAAGGACTCACAGCACCTGTCAGGGGGTGCTCAACGGCAGCTCGGGCGGGTGGTGCATCTGTACGGTGTTATTCTGTTTAACTGTACGGTGTTATTCTGTTTAACTGTACGGTGTTATTCTGTTTAACTGTACGGTGTTATTCTGTTTACAGTGCCAGTGCGGAGGCGTAAGCGACGCTATGCTGTTGCAGCTAACGACAAAAGAGTTATTATATCATTAAGTCGCCTCTGATCCTCAGGGAGGGAGATGGAGGGTGAGGATTCAGCAGGCAACTCCCTCCCCTTTTCTGCCGAGTGCGTTTCACAGGACGCCACGCGGACCCAAACCGCTAGAGTAGCAACAGACCCTCGTGAGGGCCTGACCGTACACGGCAGTGCAACAACGCTTGCGCTGTTTTCGCAGGCTTTTTGGAAAGCCTGTTTTAAACGCTGGTAGTGGTAACGCTGGTAGTGGTAACGCTGGTAGTGCCACCAATTCAATGAATCCCCCATTTAGTTTTACCAAAAATCATTTAGTGTGGAAATGCAGGCGAAAGCCATGATCAGGACTTCAGATGTGAAATAATGGATGGGGCATACATCAGGGAAAAGTGCAAAATAACCATTTCTCTTATATAACAAAAGTAGCGTAATTAACGATAACCACCAACGGCAAACGAACCTTCACCCCCCTGCTGTGTGGGTCTACACTGGAAACGAGCAGCATGACCACATGGGGTCTCAGGGCTTGAGATGGACAGAGCTCAGCCTGCTAAATGTTGGGGCTACAGTAGGGAAACAATAAAAAATTAACACATGAGTGATTCAACTCGTATTCTGTGGCGCCTACTGTATAAAAAAATTAATAAAAGCATAATAAAGCAATTGCTGAGTTGCTGTTTTTTAACACATTAATTGCAACCTTTCACGATTAGCTATTGCAAAGGCCAAAATCGTGATTGATTTGATTAATATGTCATTAACTGTGCAGCCCTAGATCACAGAGAGGGGTCTGATCAAAGGCTGTAAGTTCACACAGCTGTGGAGATGAAGCAGGATGACAGGGTCCAGACAGGAGGACACCACATGATGGCCTATGGGAGAAGGCATCATTAGAATGTGTTTAATTAGGTGTCAGCGTTAACGCGGTAACGCTCACAATAAATTTTTTACACAAATTAACGTACTCTCTCATTTTTTGACAACTAATGTCGTTGATTTTGACTCGTCGGACCTGCCTGATTGGCGTTTCAGGAGTTCCAATTAAAATATCTTTGTTGCTTTTCCCAGCAAATTTTGATATTGCGATCAATCACTGTTTAATCACAGCATATCATGTGATTAATCAGATAAACATTATTAAAATCGATTGACAGCCCTAGTTTAAATATTTATAAAGTAAATAAAAGGTGGAAATTGACAATGTGCTTAAAAAGGGGTGGTGTTGGAACTATGGCGACTAGAACTAATAATAACCTGCTTTAATTCAGCTCAACAGGACTTTAAGGATAACAATCTAATAAACTTGTGCTGTGGGCTTCGTGTCACCAACACAGGAGCCGCGAGGGGTCTTTTGACAAAGGGCTGTCAGTGGGGTGGCTGTATCGCTGTCAGGGAGAGGCGGTCCGGTGACAACGGGCCCCCAAGGGACACACAACACCGCAGTGACAAAGGCACGGGGCCCACTGGGAGGGCTGGAGTAATTACAGCCAGGTGTTGACACACAGAGACGAAAGGGAGGGCAGTGCTGGTGTACGACTCTAGACGTTTCTAGACCTAACAGTGCACACAGGTTATACACTCAGTGTATAACCCGAGGCCTTCAAACAAAGCATGACATGAATGTAGATCGTTCTAACTGTTCCCACCTTCTCTGTCAGCATGGTAAAAGGTGGCGCCTGAAATAAGTGGAACGCTAGAATGCTAGTGCCAAATTGCGTGCCGCCTCCTCCAGCTCTCTGACGGGTGTCTTTAACAGAGACGGGAACTTATGTCACACAGTGACTTGAGACTCGTCCTCAGAAGACTTGAGACTCGTCCTCAAAAGACTTGACTCTCCCTTCTTATCATACACTGTAAACTACATTATACACATATAATTTCTCACCTGTCATAATATAATCGTCTTTCAATGATTATCATAAGAAAGGTCACATTAATATAGGAAACAAATACTAAAAACATACAATTTATATTAAAACGTTCATTTGGTTCCTACAGTTTGTATTGTTTATGTGTGTATACAATTTTTAAGAAATGTTATAATAAAATAATTTTATATTAGTTATATTGCTTACAATTCAGTCATGTTTGTATCCATTTTCTGTATTCAACACACTGTAGTGTGTTGGTCATGTTAAATAAAAAGTACATTCATGTCACGGCTTTTGGGTCAATTCTTAATGTAAACATGAATAGTTTTAATAATACACCAGGCTAGAGGGTTCTCTGTACAATTTACAGCATTAGTTCTGAGAATGTTATTTCATATCCAAGCGAAATTGGCATTGTAACTGAAATATCCCTAACTGAAATATCCATAACCGAAAACCTGACCAAAACCTTGTGAATCAGAATGGAATCGATACCCAGCCCTGATCAGAAATATATACCAGAAATGGTCAAAATGTACTACATCAGTGCATTTGGCAAACCCAAACAAAATGTGATGAAGAGAAACAGGATGATTATGGAGTGACAATATGTTTCTAATATTAGATTATTTTTGAAGACAGAAGGGGTGAGAATAAGCAGAATACAAGTCAAAGACTTACTACTTACTAGGGAACAGCACTAATATAGACTGTGATAAATTATAAAGACTACAAAGACTACATTATAAAGACTTTGCTCTTTGTTATTCTCGCCCGTACTTCAAGTAAGAGACGAGTGTCACAGAGGTGGTCCTGGCTGGTACACTGTGCTAGCCTGTCCTTGACTATAATAAAGTAGTGTGTGTGTGTGTGTGTGTGTGTGTGTGTGTGTGTGTGTGTGTGTGTGTGTGTGTGTGTGTGTGTGTGACCCACAGCATGCTTCACTGCCCACTATCAAGCATCACCTCCACTTGAGTGTCTTCTCAAAAAAATAAGCAAGAAAAGGGAGTTTCTGTGAAAACGCGGCCGACTCATCCATCGGAGTGGATCAGTGTGAACTAGTGAAGGCCTACTCTCTTCGTCTCCCAGGGGGGGACTGGTTTTTTTTCTTTTTTGAATCTGGGGCAAACTCTCCCAGTGAGAGAGAGAGAGAGAGAAAAAGAGGGAGAGAGAGAGAGGGGAGTTCCCTGCAACAGGAAAGGAGAGGTGTGAGTCTCACCACTAGGTGGACTAAGAGCATCGGTAATGGCTCCATTAGACTCTAGGCTTCACTGTAACACACACACACACACACACACACACACACACACACACACACACACACACACACACACACACACACACACACACACACACACACACACACACACACACACACACACACACACACACACACACACACACACACACACACACACACACACACACACAGCAGGTCTTTGCCTCTGCTATCCAAGGCAGAGGAGCCCTGCTGTGAAGGGAGGCGCTCTGGAGAAGTCAACTCATTATCTTGCATCACTGCAGCGAGACAATCACAGACCACGGGAGACGATGGATGTCGTGAACATGTGTGTGATACATGTGTGATAATGGTGACAGTCTAAAAAAAACACATGCAAAGATGCACAGCTTGAAGGAGCCACAGGGTTTGAGAAAGAGAATCAGAGAATTACTGGATAGTGCACGCGTGTGATGTGTGTTGTGCGTGTGTGATGTGTGTGTGTGATGTGTGTGTGCGTGTGTGTGTGTGTGTGTGTGTGTGTGTGTGTGTGTGTGTGTGTGTGATGTGCATGTGATGTGTGTGTGTGTGTGTGAGGTGTGTGTGTGTGTGTGTGTGTGTGTGTGTGTGTGTGTGTGTGTGTGTGTGTGTGTGTGTGTGTGTCCCCTACCCGGTTCTCATCGTAGATGATCTGCACAAGGCTGCGGTGCTTGGCCTCGCTGGGGGGGGGGGAGACGGGGCGCTCTGGCTCCTGCGGCTTCGCAGCCTCCTCCTCCAACTGGTGCTGCAAGGCACGCACATACACACGTGAATACACACGCACATATACACGCACATACACACGTGAATACACACGTGAATACACACAGTCACTGAGAGATGACCGATGACCTTTAAAACATAATCACACACACACACACACACACACAGGTTGGGGTGAAGGCTTCTGTCAGCAGTAAAAGCTCTTGAAGGGGAAGCGGACGTTTTGGCGTCAAAGCGTGCAGTTCGCTGATTCTGCTTCAAAATGTCAGGGCTGCACAACAGGCAACCAACCGGCGCATGAGCCTTGCATTAGGGCCGTGATTCGTCACTTTTGGTTCACGCTTGCTGCTGCAGTTCACACACCAATAAAAATTAGACTCTCCGGGGCCCAGTTAATCAACGGGTTAGCACATCTGCCTGTAAACAAAGCTGCTGCAGCAGCCAGGCCGCAGCATAATGATGATGTGCATGGAGAGAGAGAGAGAGAGAGAGAGAGAGAGAGAGGAGAGTGATGTGAGGAGATGGAACGAGCTCCCATCAATCTCCATTTCCTTAAGCACACATCACACTCGTTT
>OOFB01028457.1:0-28872 GCA_900323305.1 Trachyrincus murrayi
AATTTAAACCAGGCTCCCAGCGCCATGTTCGGACAGACACCGGCTTTTGGACAACCGTCTGTATTCGGGAAGTCCTCTGGGCAGCCTGCGCCCATGAGCCAGGCTCCATCCTTCGGACAGCCGGCTGTCGGTCAGAGTAGCGGTTCCGCGCCGGCTTTTGGACAGACGAGTGGATCGGGCCAAGCTTGGTTCGGGCAAACACCTGCGTTTGGCCAGTCGTCTACGTTCGGTCAGACTCCAGGGTTTGCCCAACAACCCCCTGGCTTTGGCTTGACCTATTCCCATGGGGCGAGGTTCTACAGGGCAGCTACTTACTGTGAGAGTACTATGCAGATCCATAGAGTCTTCCTGGCACTGTTTCATCAGAAATTCAACCCCTAAGAAAATGTCGCCCAGGTTAAGTTCGTCTCTATGTAGCGGGCAAGGCAGCTTACCGGGTCTCACATCCTGAAACGGACAGTTGCTCGGTTGAAGATCAGTAGATCAGTATATCAGTATGAACATTTTATTTAACTTCAAAGCAATTGTCTCACTGCGAACTGTCACTTGAATTATTCTAGAATTATTGTGCCACATTGTCTCTATAAGATTTAAAAATAAAATACTTAGTGTATGTAGGAGCTCAAAAGTACACCACATGAAGTCTCCTCAGGCATATAGAAGACTAGGTTCCAGTGACCATATAGTTCAAGTGCAATATGCATTGATGAAGCGGGGCTTATAATGAGAAGACCCAAATCCTGAGTGAGACTCACCTCGTGGAATGGAAATGAAAGGACGTCTGTGGGGGTGTTCTTCTTCCTATACGTCTTATTGATCTGCTGAATCCTGCGGTTGTCCACGCAGATGATGCCCAGGTCAAACTTCTGGACGCCCAGTATGTGTCTCAGAGTGTCCACATCCCTCCGCAGCCTGGCGCGCCTCAGGGGCACCACCTTCTGGAGATTCCGGAGAACTACACCCATGTCTAAAAAAAATCCCTGGAATCTAAAAAAATATATAACATGAAAGATGCCATATGGAAAGACAGGAAATAATGTCCCAACTTGAATCGTTCTCGGGGTGAGGTGCTTGTGGGTTGAAGGCAGGGCGGTATTCAAGGTGACACTTCCAACAGGTAGAAGATACAAGAGTCCTCAATAGAAACGCTGTACACGTTGCTGACTTATGGTTATATCTTCAGGCATCGCAAAAAAGAAAAAAGAAAAAAAGAAATACACTGTGAAGTTAAGAGGAATCGGCCTACTCACTGGTGCAGTCTTTTAGGCGCGGTGTTACTGTGAATGGGAGACGGAGGTAGTCGGAACCAAAAACACGACGCACCGCACCGGCGTGGCTGCATCACGTGGCTTCACCGCCACCCACTGGTCTGGAGTGTGAACTGAAGTTCCTACCCCTCAGTCTCTATTATTTAGTAACCCTTCCGTCTGTCAAACTCCATTAAATAACCCTCCATACCCTTCACACTCTATTAAATAACCATTCGTACCCCTCAAACTCTTTTGTGTAATTAATCATCACACCCTGTATTACTCCCGGTGTTGTCGTTATTTGTTGTTATTTGAATGGCCTGAGATTTAAAGTGATTACTACTGGGATGTTCTCGATCAATTCGTATTTAATTCATAATTCATAATGATTGTGATTGATAATTAAAACGTGTGGGGACTGTGTTTCCGGCGGACAGAAACACTGTAACACTTCAATGACGGAAGCGGAAGAAGCAAATGTTTTGAGCTGCGAGCGGACCAGCGCCTCTCCGAAGAATGGACTCATTTCCCTTCATAACTGTCAAAACGTAAGCTTTTTTACATATATTACGTTTTTGTTTTTGTGCATAATCGCGATGATTCACGCTCACGAAACGTCTTATAGCGGTCGGTGTTTTAGATTGTTAACTTTTTAAACTTGCTTAGCTTTAGCATCCGCCGACTTCATTGCTTGGTCAATCTTTTGTGTGGAGAAAAAAAAAAGCATGTTATTTTTTATATTACAGGATGCTGCACTGAGACACACGCGTCATCCAGATCATGAATCAAAACAATGTGTTTGGCAGTTCTCAAGGGGGCGCCTTCCAAGTCCCCAACAACCCCCTCAAACCGCCCGGCCTCTTCCCGTCCTTCGGACAGCAGACCACCGGCCAGCCTCAGAGTATCCCGGCCTTCGGACAGCAGACCACCGGCCAGCCTCAGAGTATCCCGGCCTTCGGACAGCAGACCACCGGCCAGCCTCAGAGTATCCCGGCCTTCGGACAGCAGACCACCGGTCAGCCTCAGACTATGGCCTTTTTCCCCTCGTCAACATTTGGTCAGCCCTCTAATTTAAACCAGGCTCCCAGCGCCATGTTCGGACAGACACCGGCTTTTGGACAACCGTCTGTATTCGGGAAGTCCTCTGGGCAGCCTGCGCCCATGAGCCAGGCTCCATCCTTCGGACAGCCGGCTGTCGGTCAGAGTAGCTCGGGTTTCAGCGCCGGTTCCGCGCCGGCTTTTGGACAGACGAGTGGATCGGGCCAAGCTTGGTTCGGGCAAACGCCTGCGTTTGGCCAGTCGTCTACGTTCGGTCAGACTCCAGGGTTTGCCCAACAACCCCCTGGCTTTGGCTTGACCTCGGCTACGGGCTCCGCTAATACGCTGGTCTCCGCCCAACCGGCAGGCTTCGGACAGTCGGCCTTCGGTCAGCCCTCCGCCACTGTTACTGCCGGCACGTTCAGTACGGTCCAGAATGTGACCCAGCCGGCTAAAGGCTTTGGATCGACTGACTTCAGTTTCAAGCCTGCCAATGAAGCCCTGTTCAAGCCTATTTTCAGCGGCAGCCCTGAGCCGACCAATCCCCAGGCCACCGCAGGGCCCACTCAGACCTTTGGAGCCATGCTTTCCCAGACCACCCCCAGCACCATGGAGAGCAGTAGCGCCACCACCACCACCGCCGCCGCCACCATTGCCGCCACCGCCGCCACCGGCTTCTCTCTGCTGACCGGAGCCAAGAGTGGCGCCCTGGGGTTTAGCTTCTCCCAGCCCACCGCAGCTCCCTCCATCTCTGCCAACAAAGACCCAATGACCACCGACACCAGCGGCGATTCCACCGGCGCCTTAAAGTTCACCTTCTCTCAGCCGGCCGCCCTCTCCAGCACAACCAGTGCCACCACCACCTCCACCACCACGGCTCAGCCCACCACCCCTTCCACCTTCAGCTTTTCCGCCAAAGTCCTCCAGCCCCAAGCGGCACCGTTGTTTGGCGGTGCCGGCTTCGGCCAGACTTCGGCGTTCGGCGACCCCAAAGCAAAGCCCGACCCCGGCGCCGACGAGGGGGGAGCCGAGCCGGGCGGTGCGCTGGAGACCAACGTCTTTGCGCGGCTGGGGAAAGGTACCAAGCGTAAGGAGGACCCAGAAGCGCAGTCCGGCTCGGGCTCAGAGAAGCCGCCGAAGGAGGACCAGACCTCCTCCTCCACCGCGGCGGACACCGCTCCGAGACAACCGCCCAAGAGGGCCCTGCTGAGGCCTCGCGGCCCGGCCGGGGGCCTCTTCGGCCGGGCGATGAGCGGACTGATAAAGAATCCGCCCGGCGGCCCCAGGAGAGAGAAGAGGCAGCAGCAGGCGTCTGAATGGGGGGATGGGCAGAGTGAGGACAGCCCAGCGCAGGTCGCTCTTCAGGCGGCCGCGCCCCCCCGGTCCCAGGCCCCCATCCGGGAGGTGCTGGAGAAAGCTGGGGACTCAGGTGAGCTCTCTGGGTTCTCTTTAGATTCACACAGGTTGTATTCAGCATTAAGACGGATGTACGATCCTCTGTGAATGATCCTCTGATCGACATTAGAGAAGATGTACTTTAAAGCATAATTAGTTTGGGTTGTGTAGTTAACTTGCCATGATGTAACTCCAAATATCGCGTGTTTGTGTGCTAAAAGTGTGACTTTGAGACCTGTTTCGCCGTGCAATGTAAGTCAATAGGGGATAGAAAAAAAACACTTTTGGATTATGAAGTTTGAATCTACGGAGCAAATATTGAAGATATCTCTCCGATATTTGGAGTTACATCATGGCAAGGTAACTACACAACCCAAACCCCTACCAAACTTTAATAACCCCAGATGGGAAATTTGCATGTCACAGCAGAAGTACAGGACAGTTATAAGAATTAAAAAGAGATACATATGTAAAATCGCAATATACTAAATCAATAAGCTAAATAAAATAATGTTTACAAGTGTATGTATGTAAATGTATTTCATGTACTGTATTGACTGCCAGTGTAAGATTGTACCTTTTTAAGTAAACCGTATTTTCCACCCTCTTCCAGATTCAGCAAAGACCCCCGAACCGGAGGCGGAGTCTGAACAGGCCACGCCCGCCAGGCGCACTCGCCGCAGTGAGAGCTCCGAGAGCGGCTCGGGCATGTCCCCGTCGGACTCCACCGCCTTCCAGTGCAAGAACGTTCCCCCCGCCCTCAACAAGAAGGAGGTGATGGAGAAGCACTTTGGCCGCTTCGGGAAGGTCCGGAGAGTGTTCTGTCGGCCGAACAAGAACATGGCCATCATTCACTTCCACGACCACGTGAGTCTTCTCTCGCTGTTAATTCAGTTCTGCTTTGGTCCTGGTAATCATGTTTGATTGTAAAATACAAGGATAAAAGGCTTATTTTATGTAGGGATGTTTTAATTATATGTTGTAGGGTTGAGCGTTATGGAAAAATGTATTATCACGATAATTATGGGTAATTTTACACGATATCGATAAATATCACGATATTTATGAATTCAAAATAACATTCTGAACAGTCCAACTGATGGTCATTACATTGAAGTATATGGAAATTTAAAGTATGGTATCGGACTAAAACTAGTTTTCCTTTCTCTCTGATGTTTCAAACCTCTTATTTTGATCATTTTAAGGGCATATCTTCTCATCGTAATTTATTTATAAATAATTAGAATTAGAATTTATGCTATAAAACCGGGCATCACGATAAGTCGATATCTTCATTTCATGACGATTACAATACCATTCAAAGACGATAAACAATATTCAATTATTGCCCAGCCCTAAATATGCTGATATGCGATGCTATGTATTTCACGGCAATGTATTTCAAGTGCCATATCTTTATTTATTTGATATATTTTACTGTCTTACTATGATAACTATTATCTCTCTCAGGCATCCGCAGCAAAAGCAAAGAAGAAGGGCAAAATGCTGCAGCGGCATGAACTCCTCCTCTTCTGGCAAAGGAAGAAGCAAAGTAAATACCGTCCCCCACACATAGTAGTTTTATATCAGTGTTAACCCTGAATATTGTCTTAGAAATGCAAAGTCTGCCATATGGATATTTTTTTTAATCCATAGCAATTAAATATATTTGCTAATGAATCCCCTCCTCTATGTGCTTATAGTGGCTCCAGTGTACAGGAATACAGCCACACTAACGGCCTTCACTCTACGCTTCCTTTAGACGGGAGCTCTGGGATTTGTAGTTTAGTCTCAACATTCTTTTGAATTTCTACTCTCAAAATGTCGCTGTTGCCGTGGTTTCCCAGGTCCCGGGGAGCCGGAGGGGGAGGGGCAGGGGAAGAGCCTCTCAGCGGAGGTCAAGCCAGGGTCCTCCCCCCTGCGACGGCCACAGATCAGGGCCGCCACGCTGAGCAGCTCGGCCAGTTTGAGCCGCAGGTAGCTGGCGATAACTCTCCACAATATAGTACCTATCATTCCCTATTTTTAACACATAAACCCATATGACAAAATAATTACTAGGCAAGACAAGTTTATATCTGTAGGCCATTCAGAGTGCTATAGGCAGGAATCACGTTTTGAAGACATTGCAATGACAATTAATGAAAGACAATCATTTAAAAGATAAATGTAAAATGTAATTATAAGGCTAAAATAGCTGTGGCAAACAGAAGTTTGAGCCCTGATTAAAAAGTATATGGTGTTGAGGCACAAGTTTGTTTCTAGGGCTTAACCTGTTGTAAGAATGCACTTGTTATATGGACACATTCATATTCAACCACATCATAAGCGACCCTATATCAGCTCGTTAAAATATACAAGCACAAAGTGTTGTCTATTTTGGGGTTAAAACTCCAATGTTGACATTCCTTTTGTTCATTTTCCCTGCAGTTCTCCGGTGAAGAAGCCCTCCATCGCCAAGTCCCTGCAGTTTGACAGCGAGCCCCAGCAGGAAGGCACCTCTGACAGCCAATCGGCGATCTCCGAACGCCCAATGCTCTCCTCTCTCCTGCACCTGATTGGCCAGTCGGCAGAGACGGCGGAGGACAAGTATCGCCTCCTGGAGCAGAGGGACAAGATCATGCGGCAAGGTGAAGCCGCCAATCACGGCAAATAATTCCTTCTTTTCCCTTTCTGCTATCTTTGTGTTGGCCTGTTTTCACACTGGTCATGGCAAGGCATGTTTGTTTATATTCAAGTATATTTATGAATGAATACATGCTATTATAAAACAAGTCAATATCTAATTGGACCAGCATCTAATTAGATTCACAGATTCCTCATGTGGGCTCTTAAAACCATTCGGTGCCACACACATGGAAGGGATTTACCATTTAGTTAATTAGCTGACGCTTTGATCAAGGGACTTAAGTGACTTAAGATGTCATTAAGGAGTAGGTAGGGTTAGGGGCATTTGGCTCCAGGATATCGTCCTACGGGTTAGGCTGCAGACATCAGGGGGATCGAACCCAGTGTCTTTCGGCTGGGAGTCGAACACCCTGGCCACGACACTATCCTGCCCCTCTTTATATTTGAACTCCCAACATGGCTCCCCTGCAGGGCGTCCCAAGCGTACGGACCTGGTCCTGTCCAAGGTGTTTGTGGGGACGTGTCCCGACATGTGTCCTGAGAAGGAGCGCTACATGAGGGAAACCCGCAACCAGCTCAGCTGCTTCGAGCTGGTCCCCGACACGGAGATGGTAAGGACCCGCTGGGTGTCATGTCCCCGATGTGGAGATGGTAAGGACCCGCTGGGTGTCATGTCCCCGATGTGGACATGGTAAGGACGCGCTGGGTGTCATGGTCGGTGCACAGCATATGTTAAGCCTGTTTTTATATTCCTTTCATATGACTTGTTTTCATATTTTACATCTTTGGGTGTGCCTAAAAATGTTTATACATTTTACAGTACTTATATACATATATTTGTATTATTATTTTTGTATTATATTTTATAATATTTTTTATCTGTAGATTGAGAGTGGGTGCCTAAAATCGGTCAAAATTTAGTCCAATTTTACTAGTGCTATATTACGCTTTTATCCAAAGTGACTTACAAATTCCTAGCACAAGTAAAGCATGCTTGGCCAATTCAGCTGATTCTGACTATGATTTGTGTTCAAACTAAGTCCAACTTCTGATTCTGATTCTGATAATGGTCAAGGTTGGCTAAATCCAATTGATTTCATGGTCAAAAGCTTACACACGCACACACAATTACTTAATTAACTGTCCTGTGTGGGATTTTGATATATTGAAGCCACGTTATTTTTTATCCAATCAGGTGGACCACGGAGCAGCCATAAAGGAGTACAGCAGGTCGTCAGCGGACCAGGAGGAGCCCCTGCCCCACGAGTTGCGGCCCCTCCCCGTGCTCGGCATGACCATGGACTACCTGGTCACCCAGGTCATGGACCAAGGCCTCGACAACTACCGAGACTGGTACGACTTCGTCTGGAACCGGACCAGAGGAATCCGCAAGGTACGTACAGATCTACACCAGACATAACTTACAATGTCCACCAGCCATGACTTACAATGTCCACCAGACATAACTTACAATGACCACCAGACATAACTTACAATGACCACTCGCCCGATGAATTCATTTCCCCACTGGGGGTCTATGGTATTTCCTTGCCCGTGTGGTAGGTTAGGTCGTTTCTCAGTGCGGGCCTGTTGAGACCCTTTTCGACTTTGTGATGAAGACTATGCAAACAAACATAACTTGAACAACGACTCTCAGGCAGAGATCTGTTTTGTATTGATAAGGTATATCTTTTCAGTCAATACACTAACAGGATTTTAAATGAACAATGATCTGTTGTAGTTATCAAATCTAAACGTTATTCTTCCAGCAATAACGCAAACTTAGAACCTCCAGAAACCATATCACCCAATCACCACCTCCCACCCCACCGTCTCCAGCCTCACCGTAAACCCCTCTGCTCCGACGTGCTCGTTGTCAAGGCAACAAGATTACCAATGAGCGTTCTTATCGATAATGATCGACTGATTACCCCTCCTCCCCTCGCAGGACATCATCCAGCAGCACCTCTGCTGCCCCCAGACGGTGGCCCTGATCGAGAAGTGCACGCGCTTCCACGTGCACTGCGCCCACCACCTGTGCGAGGAGACCATGATGACGTTCGACGTCAAGATCAACAACGAGAACATGACCAAGTGTCTGCAGAGCCTGAAGGAGATGTACCAGGACCTGGCCAAGCGCCAGGTCTACTGCCCCCGAGAGGCCGAGTTCCGCCTCTACAACGTGCTGCTGAAGCTCAACGACGGGGACATCCTGCGGTGGGTCCTCCTGACGCAACGCAACAACTTTATTTATAAAGCGGCCTTCAGACACGCAGCCTTTCCGAGCGCGTTACATAGGCAGCCGCAGGAGTCACACTTTAAAGACATTCCAGAGAGAAATGTAATTTAAAAGTGTAACGCGGTAAATATTTGATTTGTTGATGCTGAAGTGGGGGGTGTTTTTTGGGTGGGTATAATTCTTCTTTGTAACGTGGATTTAGTTTGACATGCAATATTTAAAGAATGTGAAACTCCAGTCCAAAAGAAAGTCGATTCCCATCAATAATATCACCCGAAAGGCCGTATTGCACTCGAACATGTTGGCACCACATGTGTCCTTCTGTGCTGTCATATATGCATCTATATGTACTACATGTCGTCTGGTCTGCAGGGAGGTGCAGCAGTTCAGGGAGGAGGTGCGTAACTCGGCGGAGGTGAAGTTTGCGGTGCAGGCGTTCGCTGCACTCAACAGCAACAACTTTGTACGTTTCTTCAAGCTGGTGAAATGTGCGTCGTACCTGGCCAGCTGCCTCCTCCACCGGTACTTCAACCAGGTAGGAAGAAGCAAGCTTTTCCGTTTTTTGTCTTTTTTGATTGTCGTAGCGAATCCAAGCAATGCACGTAATGTCTCCCCTGCCTCTGCGACTGTCCATAATGGATGGAGTGGGTTTAATGTGTAACAGTACAGGATAGTGTAGTGGCTAGGGATGTTCGATTCCCGGCAGAAAGGTACTGGGTTTGATCCCCAATGTCCGCAGCCTAGCATGTAGGCATCCTTCTGCAAGATGCCCAACTCCTTATCTGCTTCTTATTGACTTCTCATTGTCACGTTGGGCAAAGTGTCTGCTAAATGGCAAAAATAGTCAAATATAGACTTGATTCTTAAAATGTGGTGTTGTCTTTCTTGGCCCATATTGATCTATTTTCATCAACAATGGTCACTTTTGCATTTTGCTTTTGCATTGAAATGGTCCAAAAACCTTAGTCATTATTGGCACTCCATGGTGGGTCATACATTGGTGCATCCCAAATAAAATTGTAATGCACACTCATGCCTTATGAATGCAGCTCTGTTTCATAACTTTGTGCTTGTCTGTCTGTTTCTGTCCCTCCGTCTGTCTGTGTGTCTCTCCGTCTGTCTGTGTCTCTCCGTCTGTCTGTGTCTCTCCGTCTGTCTCCCCGTCTGTCTGTGTGTCTCTCCGTCTGTCTGTGTCTCTCCATCTGTCTCTCCGTCTGTCTGTGTGTCTCTCCGTCTGTCTCCCCGTCTGTCTGTGTGTCTCTCCATCTGTCTCTCCGTCTGTCTGTGTGTCTCTCCGTCTGTCTCCCCGTCTGTCTGTGTCTCTCCATCTATCTGTCTGTCTGTGTGTCTCCCCGTCTGTCTGTGTCTCTCCATCTGTCTGTTCTCTCTGTCTGTGTGTCTCTCCGTCTGTCTGTGTGTCTCTCCGTCTGTCTGCGTGTCCAGGTGAGAGCCAAGGCTGTGCTGACCCTGAACATCGCCCACACGGTGGGGCCCCAGCGGTCCACGTTGTTCCCCGTGGAGGACCTGGCCCGGATGCTCATGTTTCCAGACGCTGACGAGGCGTCCCACTTCGTCCAGCAGTACGGCCTGCTGGTCAGCGACGGGTGGGTGGACACACTTACTCTCCACTGCATGTTTAATATGTTAGACACACGTGCATTCATATATATATACATACATACACACACACACACACACACACACACACACACACACACACACACACACACACACACACACACACACACTGATCCCGGGACACAAGCACATGAGACAAACATTTTTGCTAAAGAACCACAGGGATTTGAAATGTCAGTCCTCTCAGTATTCGCTGAGTTTTCCGTTTTTAGTCTGTGTCCATCATCACCTGGGGAAACACCAACCACATACTGTGTACTGCATGGAGTTGACCTATGACCTCTCCGCAGCATGGTGGAGCTGAGCCGCACGGCCTACCAGGAGCCCGAGGTGTCGCTGTCTCTGAAGAGGTCAGAGTTCATCCTGGGGAAGAGGTGCGTGCTGATCGGGCAGGTGGTGAACGGAGAGGGGCTGCCCAGCCCCCCCCAGCACAGCCCCGTCTGCAGCTTCGACGGCCACAACAAGTACCGCGGAGAGGGAGCCACTCCCACAGAGCCCTCCGCCAGCCAATACAGAGCCTCCGGCGCCTCCTCCTCCACCACCGCCACCACTGTTGCCATGACAGCAGCTTCAGAGACCAGCATCTTCTCCTGTAAGTTGGGCCTGGTGAATTTCACGCTTGAGTAAATGTAATATTGAAATGTATTCATATTTTGATTGTTTAATTATTTGACTTTATTGTGTTATATACGCAGGGGTGCACATAACTGGTGTGCAGGTACGCATGCGTGGTCAAACTAAACAATACGCGGCGGATCAAACGGAAAGAGGGGCATTTGCGTACCACGACTTTTGGCATTTTTGAGACAGTTATTTACTGAAACATTAGGATTTTCATCAAAATGTCCAAGAAGCAAGCCACATTAAGTAATTACTTTGGTATTTCAAAGAAATGTGCCATGTAACATAAAACATCTCCCTCTACTATTCTGCCCAGCCAAGTTCCTCCAGGACACCAGGGCTCTGCCGGAGGTCGAGGCCCAGCCCCAGGTGCGGCCGGCCAGGCTGTTTGGAGACCAGCAACAGCCACAGCCTGGCTCCCTGTCTGTTCCAGCCGCCACCACCTCCATAGGGGAGCCAGCAGGGGAGGCCAGCCTCTCCCCCAGCGGACTGGCCCTGCCGGCGGACCCTGCCCAGCAGCTCTTCCAGCCTCTGTTTCCACCACAGCCTGTCAAAGCCCCATCGCCCCTACCTCCACCAGCACAACCAGCTGCCCCCAAGCCGCCAGCATATAGTGACGAGGTACAGAAATATATGGCATACAGCTGCTGTGTTTCCAAATTAGATTACGAATATATTTTAAATGGGGAATCCAGGAAGGAAAAAAGCTTTTGTATCCAAAGTTTAAAACGTAATTGTTTGTTAAAGATGAGGTTCTTGGGTGTCAGTTGTACTTGTTGTTAACTATCGTTAATCGTTTGTCCTCCAGGACATAGTGTCTGTGCTGGAGAGTGTAGTGGAGGAGGAGGTGGCCATGGCGGTCAGACAAGTGGCCAATGAGGCAGTCGGCTACGTCAGACTGGCGCTGGTGTAAGTACAGAAACACGCACACACTATGTTAAGCACTTTTAGTGCCTTGAATATTAATGTCATTACTTCCCACATAGATATTTGAAATACTCATTACAGATGCATTGTTATGGTCGTCCAACGAACGGTAAATGCATGAGAATTCATAAGCATGAAGCTTTATGGGATTAAAAGTGGGTATGTTGTGTGTACTGTACTTGATGTGTGTCACGCTGTTTACTTGAATCTGATTGGTCCACAGGGAGAGCGGTGTGCAGGTAGAGGCGCTCCTGAACGAGGTGATTGGCCAGGTGTTACAGGAAGTGTCTTCTGCTGAGATCCAATTGGAAGCCTCACGCGTTGCCGAGGAGAAACGCAGGATAGAGGAGGCTCGGTAGGAACTCACACCTCATCGTCAAATGATTCATTCCTGACCACCGATTGGTTGGTTTAACCCCAAACGTAATGAATTAGATAAATCAGCAGGGAGAACACATGTTGGATATTTTGTGTAGGTTGGAAGGTATCATTTGTTGTACACAAATAGTTAGACATGACTATTATTTACTGTCCCAACCATTCTCTCTCTCTCTCTCTCTCTCTGTCTCTGTCTCTGTCTCTGTCTCTGTCTATTGTGTTTTATTGTCTCTGTGTATTGTGTTTTCTGTCTGTCTATTTGTTTGTCTGTCTCTATGTGTGTCTCTGTCTGTCTGTATTCTGTCTGTCTACCTGTCTTTCTGTCTCTGCAGGAGGAAGCAGGAGTGTGAGGCCTTCCTGGTCCAGTTCAGCTTCACTCTCTGTGCCGAGGTCCTGAGGGAGGTCCTGGCCGAGAGCATCCAACAGACCGCCAGAGAACAGATCCAGTAAGATAAGCTGAGATACGATCCTCACTGATTCAAGACTCAAGAGTTTCAAGACATTTACCTCATATAATGACAGATCTAAGATGATTTTTCCTTTGGACTACACAAATTCTGGCCAAAGCAGAACATGTTTGCAGTTCACAATCTGCCGTCAGTGTCCAGAAGGGTTTTTGCTCGGTTGTAATGATTTCTAATGAAGGGGGCAGAATAGTGTAGTGACTAGGCCTTTCGACTCCCAGGCGAAAGGCCTATGTTCTGTGCTCAATCCTCAGTGTCCACAGTCTACCTGTAGGCATCTTTGAGCAAGATGCCCTAACCCCTACCCACTCCTTAATGACATGTATCTAAAATAATAGTATTTAACTGGAAGTCTCGTTGGATAATAGCCTGCTCAACGACTAAATAGTAGTACATTTTAATGACACAGAGCAGTCATTCTGTGTCTCCTCTCTGACTGTGTATCCTGTACCAGGGAGGCAGAGAGAGACCAGAGGGAGCTGGTGGCACAGTGCACAGAGCAGGTCTGCAGCAGTCTGGTGGAGGAGACCCTCGACACAGAGATCGCCCTATTGGCTGAGGACGTCATGGAGGCGGAGCTACAGCACATCCACAAGTACATCAAAAGGTACTGGAGCAGAGGCGATGTGAAAGGCTGGCGTTCAGGATGATATTTCTGCCGTTTTGTCTCCTCGTCTCTCTTTCGGCAGAACTATTCTTGCGAGAGAAAGGATGTGGGATTCACAGTCATGTTTTGTACAGGGTTGAATTCATTGAAGGAGATTCGAGTAATCCTCTTTTCCTCCATCTCTCTCTTCCTCCACCTCTCTTTTCCTCCACCTCCCAGATGGCGTGACGTGGTGGCCGTGCGTCGGCAGCTCAAGAGGCAGATGAGGGGTTTCCCGGCGGCCCCCTGCGGTGTGGACCCCCGCTGCAAGCTGTGGGCCCTGGCCCCCAGCGCCCCCCAGCACCCCTCCCTGTCCCTCCTGGCCCGCGGGGTCGTCAACCTGGGCAACGCTGGAGACATGGCCCTCTCCAGCACCAGGTACCCGCCTGTCTTTACTGTTTTTACTTTACTATATCGAGTATTTCACACTTTAGTCATATGCGGGGCAACTACAGTGCAATCCTGGAAAAAGACCCTCCTTGCTACAGCCCTCACAAGATGTACTATGACCCCAATGGTCTTTCTTGAGAATTTCCCAATATAGTAATATGCAGGAAACTCCAGTGTAATCATAGAAGAATACCCTCCCGCTACAGCCCTCACAAGATGCATTATAGGCCTAATGATCCAAATATGGCTAAGTCCTGAAGTATAGCACATGCCTTTGTGGTTTTGTTGTTCATTTTTTGTATTCTTAAACAAGCTTCAGATTTCCGTTAAAACAGCTATTAAAACACTAACTAAAAACACGACTAGTTAGGCTTCTGTCATTTGGTCTATTTGGGTATTGTCGGCTTTATCATTTGAATTCCTCGTCACCTCCTTGCACCTCTTCTATCCTAAACCATATCTTACCGTGTACCCGCTTCACAGGCTGCTGAGGACCAGACAGCAAACCCTCCACCAGATGAGAGTCCACTACTACTACCAGCGGCTCCTGGAGTAAGCACTCACACCCATCCAACGTCTCTCTCCCTCGCTCTCTCGCTCCATATTTCTCCAACTCTCTCTTCTTCCTCCATCTCTCTCTCACTCTCTTGTTCTCTCTTCCTCCCTCCATCTCTCTCTCACTCTCTTGCTCTTTCTCTCTCTTCTTCCTCCATCTCTCTCTCTCTCTTGCTCTCTCTTCCTCCCTCCATCTCTCTCTCATCACTCGCTCTTGCTCTCTCTCTATCTCCATATTTATCCCATATAACTCTTTCTCTCTCTCTGTCTGTCTCTCTCTGTGTGTGTGTGTGTGTGTGTGTGTGTGTGTGTGTGTGTGTGTGTGTGTGTGTGTGTGTGTGTGTGTGTGTGTGTGTGTGTGTGTGTGTGTGTGTGTTACTTGCAGTGAGGCGGTGTGGGCTCCGCTGGACTTGCCGGCGTTGGTGACGGACAACATCCCGAGCCCCCCTGACAGAATATTCTGGAAGGCCGCCCTGCTGTTGCCTAGCGACCACGAGAGTGTCGCTAGCCTGGCTGACCGGTGAGTAGCTCGGTAGCAACATGAGTGATGTCTTTAAGGACTTCAGTATATTATATTATATTATATTTTATTAGAAAACAGGCAAGCTTGACGGCTCCCCTTTAAATGGCTTTGGATTGAGCCGACGTTTAGCGTCTGCTAAATGGTCCAACACAGAGCCACGTGTACAGCGTCCGAGTACGTCTCTCCACTTCCTCCTCCTCTACAGGGTGCTTTCTGATTGGCTGGAGGTGAAGCTGGGAGGTGGAGAGGGGTCAGAGGTCAAACAGAAGCAGGTGGACGGGACGCTGCAGACGCTGTGTGTCACCAACGCGCTCCAGGAGGTCGGAGAGCGCGTGCACAAGGTCCACCTCAGCGTCAAGGTAGGACGAGGTAGAGCGTTTAGAACCAAGATGGCCACCAGGTGAATAAGGCCAACTGGTCAAATGCTAAATAACTTTTCCTGCCACTTTTCTTTTCCCACCTCTTTCTCCCCCCAGGTGTCCCGCGGCCCTCTGAGCGATGAGGGATTCTCCAAGATGGAGGAGAGCTGTGAGCTCCAGGGCACGGGGGCTCTGCTGCTGCTGCTCCCCGCCCTGCCTAGCCCCGTGGCTGGGCAGGACGACCAGGACGTCCCCCTGCTCTCGGCCTTGCTCCAGCTCAAACAGCTCCAGCAGGCCAGCGCGTGGCACAGCCCGCTGCCGCTGGTCATACTGGTACCGGGAGCCCACCACCACAGCACCAGCGACGCTCTCAAACTGGAAGAAGGTACACTATCGAACTAATAAGATGTCTTGACCTTTTAACCTTTTAACCTTGATTCTTATTACAGTGCTGTACTTATCTTGACCATTTAAATGTTTAAACTTAAGTTGTGTTGTGTGTTTAAATAAATATCCTTGATTTTTCATATTTCATATGCAGGTATGTAATATACGAGCACTTTGCTGAACAACCAAGCTCCTATTTGTTGCATCGATAATGTAAAACTGAGGTTATTGCCTGTGGGTCTGCCCTCCCTCAGCTCTGATGCTGCAGACTCTGGTGGAGGAGGGCCTGATCTCTGAGCACATGTTCTACCACATACCAGAGACCACCAGCGACATGCAGGCCTCCCAGCAGGTACCGCTCACACGCCCGGGCTGCGGTCCAATAGTCTTTTTTTTTTTTTGCTTAGGAAGGTTCCTAACTGAGTGAATGACCCGGAAGTATGAATGAATGACCTCATGACGTTTTCCATGGAGGTCAAGGAAAAGTGGTTAGGAAAAGACGTAGGATGTTTTGACCCCACCCCAGGACACTAGAACACAATCAATAATCCACTTCAAACAGGTTGAAAGATCTTTTACAAAACACCTGTCCCCTAAAACTAGTCTTTGTCGTTTTTAACCAATTGTGAGGAAAACGTGTAAATAGTTATTCATAATTAAATGTAATTCAATTGCGAGATCTGGCTCTTGGGGTCACATGAACTTGAACCCCCCCCCCCCCCCTTCCCCCCCCCCCCCCCCCCCCCCCCCCCCCCCCCCCCCCCCCCCCCCCCTCTCCAGCTGACCCAGGCGATGCGCTGGCTCTTGGCCCGCGCCCCGCGGCCCCGCCCTCTCGTCTGCCAGACGCTGGTCCAGTTCGTGGAGGCGGGCCTCAGCTGCCACTTCAGCAGCCGGCTGCAAGCCCAGTCCCGGGAGCGTTCCTCCGCCGGGCTGCCCTCCCTGGAGCCGGCGCCCGTTGTCCGCCTGTACAACGGCGCGCTGGCCCACCTGGCGGACTCTGTGTCCTCCCCGGAGCTGCTGGGTCTCTCCTGGCCCCCGGGGGAGTTCTCCCTGCCGGACACCCGCCACCTGGTGCCTCATCTGGGCTGGAACTCAGCCGAGCACCTGGCGTGGCTACGCAGCGCCGTGCTGGGCCTGCGTATCCCCGACTGGGACATGCCACCCGCTACCGGTTAGTAGTGAAGCAGGCGGGGGTGTCTGCTGCTTGTTTAGTCCTGCAGCACACACGGTTTTATTTAGAAATATGAATAAAATACACTAAAGTTGCAGGAGTACGTTTCTTACAGACAACGGGAAGTGTGCAGAGTAGCTACAGAAAACTAGGTTATTAGAATTAATATCATGACTTTTAAATGATTAGTTATTTGAATTATTAGATATTGGGTAAGGACAAGCTTGACACAATACATCCCATAATGTTCCATTTGTATTTAAGGGGCATAGTCTTGATCTGTCTCCTTGTTTTAGATGACCAATATTGTACCAATATTTATAATAAACCAAATTAACAATACAAATGATTATACAAGGTCACAAGCTTGACAAAAGCATGCTACTCACCTCCAGCCTCCACCAAATGGCAGATATTATATAACGTTGTCACCTCTTTTAGTTTCTACTACTGTTCTGTACTTTTACGCCCTAATGTCCCGCCTGGGATTAATAACGTACAGCTTATCTTCCTCATTCCACAGCCGGCTGGTCCCAGCTGTGCTCCTCCATCCGCCGCTACGCCTCCCAGATCCCCGGGACCCCCCACGGCCACCCACTCCTCATGTCCCGGCTGGAGAACCTACTAGAGAGGGTCCGCCAGCAGCACTACCACCCAGGCCCCCTTACCCACCGCCACCGCCGCTCGGGGCCTCGTCGTTTGCCCTGGGGGACCCGGGACGACCGTCAAGGGCCCAGCTATGACCAGGTCCCCTGGGATGACCTGCTGGTGCTGTGCATTGACCACAAGCTGAAGGACTGGCCCAGCCCCGGCCTGCCCATCTGCCAGGGTCAGTTCACTGGGTTCGAACCCCAATGTCCACAGTCTACCTGTAGACATCCTTGAGCAAGCCTAACCCCTACCTGCTTAATAAATTGAGACTCCATTGAGACTCCAAACTCCTGGGGCTCTATTCACCGATGCAGTGCTCTGTGTTCTCATGTTATTTTATGGGTGTGTTTGTTTTGTGTATCAGATGCGGTGACGGAGGACGGGGAGGTGCTAGTGTACTTCCTCACAGGGTCCCTGAATCGCTTCGACCCTCCGGAGGAGTGGAACCAGGCGGTCAGACTCACACACCGGCAGAAACGGCTGCAGACGGAAGGGTGAGAGGAACACACATTCACACCACTTTCACTTCTCTAGATCTGCCTTTTGATCATTTGAAAAAGCCTTGTACTTTCATGGGACGCGCATTACAAAACACACCACATCTTTTGTGTGGAGGATGTTAGTTATTATGTTGGTAGTAATGTTATGTTGGTATGTTGGTAATTATGTTGTATTTGTCGTTATGGGGGAGACGTTGTTGTGTTTGAAACTGCCACAGCGTTTCTCATGTGAGATGTGGCAAAACAACGTGTTCATTATTGTATATTTGCGTTGATTTAGGATTTTACAGTACTACAACTCTCTTGAGTCCTCTCAATATGGCGCACTATCGCCAAAAAAACAATTCCATGATGCATTCTGCCGTATTGTGCTTTTTGAGACTCAAACCATTCCTCTGTCCTCTTCCTTCCACCAGAGGGTCTGGGGCCAGTGAGGGGGCCCCCAGCTCTCTGTCCCTGAGACAGAGGCTGTTCCAGAGCCTGGCAGGGCCCCAGCCAGCCCTCTCCTCCTCACACAACCTGGACATCACCCACACCCCCATGGCCCAGGAGCTGCTGCCTGGACTGGTGCTTCGCAGCCTGGAGGAGGAGAAGGCCCACGGCCAGAGGTAGGGACACAGAGAAGGCACATATGCATATGCACACACACACACACACACACACACACACACACACACACACACACACACACACACACACATGCATACACATGCATAGTCATACACATGCATGCATTTTCCTATTAACAGTCAACATTGTGTGGATAAACATTATTTTTGTTCCAAGAGTAAGTAATGTTGATTTAGTTTTTTTGGGATTCAGTTAGTGATAAGAATGACTGATAATAATGTTTGTGATGGACCACTTTTACGTTATGGGGAAACAAGCAGTCATCCCTCCATTTTATTTTGCCCCTGTTTTTTATTATGCCCTTGTTTCTCTCTCTCTCTCTCTCTCTCTCTCTCTCTCTCTCTCTCCCTCTCCGTATCTCTGTCTGCAGGAGCATTGAGCAGCTGAAGCACTGGTTGACCTCCGATCCCCCGGAGAGCCTGTCCATACCTCTGTTCATACCCTCCTCCATGCTGCTTTCCACACCCACCGCTGGAGTGCCCTCGAGCAAGGCCAAGGCACTGGGTTCCCCACTCGCCAAAGTATGACGCTCATTCATTTGTTTCTTGCTGTTCAAGGTAGTAACAGTCAGTCACTGGCAGTCAGTCAGTGAAGTTGACATGGCGAGAGTAGTCTAGTGGTTAGGGTGTTCGACTCCCAGTGTGGGTTCGAACCCCAGTGTCTGCAGTCTACCTGTAGCCATCCTTGAGCAGGATGCCCTAACCCCTACCTAAACAAATATATAATTCACTGTAAGTCTCTTTGGATAAAAGCTAAATTTACTAAATAGTAATAATACATATAAATATAAATATAAAGTTATTTGTACAGTAAAATAATTTCTTTATCACCTTCATTGTCATAGTGGCCAGCGTGCAACAATCAGTCTTAGTTCACATTTCTTTCTTTTCTTAGTTTTTTTCTCTTCTTTTGTATTTAATCACAGAAAGCAAAGTCCTCAGACAGGACCTTCGATGACACACCAGGCCGGACTGGTTCCCCTCCGGTAACCATGGCGCAGCGGCTCCGGGACATCCAGCGGCAGATCCTAGCGGGCCAGGAGGAGGAGCTGGCCTGTAGGCTGAGGCTGGACGGGCTGCTGGGCATCGTGGACGACTGATCACATGACCCACACTGCTTCATGTCATGTGACCCAGCAGCTAGTGTTCGTCCACCACCAACTGTCCTCAAGAGACTGGAAAGGAAGCTGTTGTGAATAATGTTAGGACTCGTCAAATGTCATTGTTGGAACGCTACTGTGTGTTTCTATTTTAGTTTTAAAAAGCTTTGTATTATGGAAGGAAGAAATTGCAGCCAATAGACTGTTTTCTTCCCATTTTCTTCTTCTGTGCAATTAGTTTAACCTTTAGAATAATGTTGTGTTGGTGTATATATGAATGTATAACATTTTGCATTCTGTGTGACATTGCCTATTAAACGACAAGATGCAGTTTTGAGAGATGTTTTATAAAAGTAAGGATGTGTTTTTGTGTCTTTAATTCATGTTTTCCTGGACTTGATTGTATTTGTCAGATGATTGAAGAAAGTAAGAACTAAAGTGTGCCTATTTTTTAAGCATGTATATTTTTTGTTGAAGTTCAATCATAATAAAAATCGTATTTTTTAAAGAAGTGTATTTAATTTATTTCTGTAATTTTGTTTATCTGCTGGTCTTGCCGACAGTGAATATTTACACTAACATTTTAGAGCCGTTGATTGGAGGGTCATCAGAAGGACCCACCCCTTTCTCCGCCCAACAGCTTCGTGATTGGCTCGTTACGCCTCTGCTCATATCTTTCCACTGAATACCAAATC
Organism: Trachyrincus murrayi; assembly: GCA_900323305.1. Lineage (NCBI taxonomy): Eukaryota > Metazoa > Chordata > Actinopteri > Gadiformes > Macrouridae > Trachyrincus > Trachyrincus murrayi. The sequence continues at coordinate 20,185 of OOFB01028457.1, forward strand.
GGACGGCACTGCGTTGCGCAGAGGGAAACGTAGTCCTAAATAGCATCCGTGCCATGATTTACTGTCCTCTAAAAACTACATTACGCAGACAGTTCATCGTGGGGGCCGACTTACCAAGGTGGTTAACTAGACGCATTGATTTGCTCCAGCAGGGTATCGGTCAGATTCCTACTGCCCACAACATGACTGAGGGGACGTAAGTATTGTTTTAGTTTTTGGTTTAAACAAACGACGTATTTATGATATACGTAGTGTATATATTGTGTATAAAAAAGTTTACAATAACGACTCAAAAGTTGGGCTACAAGGAATTGGCTGCAGTTATTGTTTGCGCGCTGTTCGTGGTGCTGAAAATGCGTCTTTGCGCACTCCAAAGACGCACTTGTTGTGTCCTAACAATTTGACAAGTGATAATTGAAGTGCGTCTTTTATATAGCGCTTTCCAAGGCACCCAAAGCCCTTTACCTACTTACTGACCACTCGCATCACCAACGACCCGGTTCACTCACTGTACACCACCCATCAACCCTCTCCTCTGCCAGGCATCTACGCCGGCGAGGGGGGCCCTACAAGACGGAGCCGGCGACGGACCTCAGCCGCTGGAGACTGGCCAACGTGGAAGGGAGGCAGACCTGGCGCTATGTGGACGACCACCAGACCCCAGACCGAGAACAAACCATGTTGGAGTCACACTCCCTCGGCTTGGACACGGTAAACCCCACTCCCCCCTTCTTCTGTCCATTATAGCTCATCGTGTTGAGTGTTAACGCTAAATATGTTAAAGTTATACAAACAGTTTAATATAGTCTGGGGGATTATAGTCTGTTCTAGTAACAGCTAGAGCAGGCAAGAGCACAATATCTCTCACACATCATCTCCAAAGCTCCAAACTTAGCTCCAAACTTCAGGGTCCTATTTAATACTATCAACGTTGTTATAACACCCCCCCCCCCCCCCTTTTTTATCAAAGGTTTTAGAGAAGGCTGTTTTTTTTTATCAGTTACTGGCATTTTTAAATCAAAATAACACCCTGGAGAAATCTTTATATGGTTTCCGCAAGCACCACAGTACTGAAACAGCCCTTTGAAAAGTAACCAATGATCTTCTCCAGGCTGCAGATGGTGGAAACTCCTCCATTTGGACCCTGCTAGATTTATGGTGTAATGTTTGACAGCACACTCAAGTTTGATAAGCAAATAAATTCAGTTGTGAAATCCAGTTTTCAACTCAGGACCATTGTGAAAATCAGACACTTCCTAACCGGACCAGGAAAATATTATCCATGCCTTTATTTCATCCAGAATCAACTACCGCAACTCCCTTTACTTTGGTATCTCTGACATCTATTCAGAGTCTACTACAGAATCTGGTTCAAAGTCCAACTCCTTACCTTGAAATCCCTGCATGGTACCGCTCCTGCCTATATCTCGGACCTTATCTCCCCTTACCACACTAGCAGGCCCCTTAGGTCCTCAGAACAAGGCCTACTAGACATACCAAGGTCCCACCTGAAAACCGCTGGAGACAAGGCTTTCTGTCGCTGCACCCACCCTCTGGAACAATCTGAGTCAGTTGGTGTTTTTAAAAATAATAAATAAATGTCCTGTTTTTAGGTTGTTGTTTTTTTTGTATGTACCTTATTTCCTGTTGTCTGTGTGTGCACTTGTACTGTTAAATAATCTGTACAAACCTGGCCTGATTTTTAAGGAGCTTTATAAATAAAGTCAACTTGAAACTTGTTTGTTGCCGTACCAACAGAGTCAGTTTGTGGGGGCGTCGCCTGCGACACACACGGCAGTGGACACGGCCCTTAAGGGGATGGGCTTCTACAGCCTGCTGCAGGCGGAGGACGGACACTGGGCCGGGGACTACGGGGGGCCCCTCTTCCTGTTGCCAGGTATAACACGGCCCCCAGGGGTCTTTACTGAGCCGCAGGGGTAGCATGATGTATTATATGATGATGATGATGATGATGATGATGATGAGGAGGATGGATGGAGGAGGATCATGATCTCTCCATTGGAAGTGTTTTATAAGGAGAAAGCTGCTCATGTACCGTGTGTGTGTTGCATGGTTTTTTGCATGTGTGTGTGCATGGGTTTGTGTGTGTGCACGTGTGTATGCCTGCATGTGTTCGTCTGTCTGTGTGTGTGCATACGTGTATGTGTGTATGTGTGTGTGTGTGCGTGCGTGTGTGTGTGTGCGTGCGTGTGTGCATGCGTGCGTCTGCTGCAGGTCTGCTGATCACCTGCCATGTGGCTCAGATCCCGCTGGCCGAGGCCTGGAGGAAGGAGATGGTCAGATACCTGCGCTCGGTGCAGCTCCCTGATGGAGGCTGGGGACTGTAAGTGTTCGTCCGTCGCTACAACGTATCTTGGAAGGGCATGCAATCACACACACAGACTTCTCAAACACAAATCTGTAAGACGCAGATTACTTTCATTTCATTTATTATTTATTTAGACACATTGAGGGAGACCCTCATTTTAATATTTTCACACATATATATATATATGTATATATTGTGTTTTGTGTTGTGTTTTTGTGGTGTAGACATATAGAAGACAAGTCGACCGTGTTCGGCACTGCTCTGAGCTACACCTCGCTGAGGATTCTGGGAGTTCAGCCCGATGACCCGGATATGATTCGAGCTCGGAACAACCTGCACAGCAAAGGTCAGAGGACAACCCGTTAAAAAACAGTCAATCTGTTCGATGAAAGGTTTTTTGTAGTTGTTTTTTTTAAGCATGTTTCTAACATTTATTTGTCTTTTTTGCTTTTGTGCTCACTGCATCTTTAAGACATTTTTTTAAATAGAGTGTAAAATATTACATACATTATTACTATATTCCAATCTCGAATCCTGTGTACTTTTAGTTTTAGATATATGCTTGATCGACCATCTCAGGTTGGGAAAGTAAAGTCTTGCTGCGTCTATCCATGGATCCACCTCGCTTCCCTTGTTAGTTTAAATGACTAAAACATATAATAGAGGACATTTTACTTCCTGAACCTGACAGAAGTTTCACCTCTACATTGTAAGGATAGTATAATAATATCTATATTTTCTGATAGTAATGTATATATTTATATCTAATGATATCTACAGTCACCAATATATTTTGCAGCTGTGTTTCACATGACTAAGCGATACTGTTACATATACTGTTCTATATATATATATATATAGTTATACACCGTATACACTGTAATATAGTGTTTTATACTATATTTACCATGTATATACGTTACTGTATTGTACTGTACACAGGGGGTGCTGCAGGGATTCCTTCCTGGGGTAAGTTCTGGTTGGCCATCCTAAACGTCTACAGCTGGGAGGGCATGAACACTCTGCTGCCAGAGATGTGGTGAGTTGAATAAGAACACACCCCGCAGTCTACACACTAAACCCTGTTCTACACCCTATTCTACTAAACCCTATTCTTCTACACCCTATTCCTTCTTCTACACCCTATTCCTCCACTTCTCTTGTTGAGTCACCGCCTAGAATAACAAAATAAGACTTTTTCTGTCATTGGTACAAAAAAATAGACTACTAACTCAAACAAAGGAAAAGGTGAAAATAAAGAATAAAAAGTGTAATAGCAGCAATATATGGGCCTATACATCAATGTACACAATATATCTAATAGAATACAATGATAACATATCATTACTTAATATTGACAGTGAAATTTCAATATATATATATATATATATAAAATATATGAATATTTACATAGTAAAACACCAGAGGAAAATGCTTCCAGGAGGATAATACATGTGTGTGTTTGGATGTGTCAGGTTGTTCCCCAGCTGGATGCCGGCTCACCCGTCCACCCTGTGGTGCCACTGCCGGCAGGTCTACCTTCCCATGAGCTACTGCTACGCCGTCCGTCTGACGGCCAGGGAGGACCCGCTGGTGCTCAGTCTCCGACAGGTGGGTGCTGGTAGTTTCCACGGCCGAACCAGAAGGAGGCGCCAGACTCAAGGCGTGACCATAGGCTGCCTGTGTTGTGTAATATGTGTGTGTGTTGTGTAAGTATTGATCAGCAGGGTTAATCTGATAAAGGTTTAAAAGAAACCTGTTGAGAGGCCAGTTGGCAGGGTTTTAAAAACCCTTTACCTGGAATTGAAAAAGGCACACAGGCCTATAATTCTATAATTGTATTAAACATTATTTATTACATATCCTTCATCAATGAACACACGGCAACAAAACTAAAATCTTTGGTTTTATTCCCGCCTTTTTGTTGAAGTCCCAGGGTTAAACCGAGAGTTAACCCGGTTCAGGGTTAAACCCAGGTTAGCGTTACATTCTGGATTAAACTCTCTGTGTGTCTCAGGAGCTCTACGTCCAGGACTATGCCAGCATCAGCTGGCCGGCCCAGCGGAACAATGTAGCACCCTGCGACCTGTACACCCCCCACAGCACCCTGCTCTCCTTCGCCTACGGTATGCGCCTCTGACCTCTGACCTCTGACCTCTGTCGCATCCATCACCCGCGGCAGAGGGAACACACCTCACGGTGTCCCAGGTTCGATTCCTGCGGTCCTATCGCTACATGTCATTCACTCTCTGTTTCAATCCACTTTCCTGTCTCTCTTCACTCTCTTGTCCATAAAAGAATAAAAGCCAATAAAATATCTAATATATATATATATATATATATATATATATATACAGTATATATATATACTGTATATTTATTCTATGTAACCAAATGGCGACACACAAAAATTCTTCCACACCATAAAGCCCATCTAGTCTCAGCTGGCCTGTGTCTAGTTCTGGTGGTTGTGTGTGTGTGTGTGTGTGTTTGTGTTGTGTGTGTGTGTGTGTGTGTTTGTGTTGTGTGTGTGTGGGGTTCTGACCCGTCTCCCCCTCCCTCCCCAGTGTTCATGAACGTGTATGAAGCCCACCACAGCGCAGGTCTGAGGGGCCGGGCCGTCAAGGAGCTGTACGAACACATCCAGACAGACGACCGCTTCACCAAGTCCATCAGCATCGGCCCGGTGAGACACTCTATAGGGATTCATATCAGGGGGGGAACCCGTCCTTCCTCTTCCTCTTGGACGTTACATGAATGTATTGTGACAACATGTGCATACTTTAAATCTGAAATTGGTCAAAATGACGCTGCTGTGTCAAATGACCTTAAACTAAAATCACAACTTCAACTAAATCTACTTATAGCCTACTGCCCAGTAGTATCCACAAAGTATCCATCAGATTGTCCACCGGTAGGGGGCAGGATAGTCTAGTGGTTAGCCCAAAGGTTCTGGGTTCGAACCCCAATGTGCGCAGCCTTCCTATAGGCTATGCTCTGAGCAAGATGCCCTGAGCCCTACCTGCTCCTTAAGGACACATCTTCATCACCTACTGAATGCCTAAATAGCAAATAGATTGCATGACCATGAAGCCCTATGCTGGTCTCCGGTCCCCAGATCTCCAAGACCATCAACATGCTGGTGCGCTGGCACGTGGACGGACCCTCCTCCCCCGCCTTCCAGGAGCACGTGTCCAGGATCCCCGACTACCTCTGGTCAGCCCCACCTCCGCCTCTAGCCCCCCCCCCTCACCTCCCCATAGAGTGGTCTTCATCTAGACCCCTCGTAGAGTCTAGTCTTCATCTAGTCTAGTCTCAAGACATGGTCCTGCTAATGCTAACCACCGGGCTAAAATGGGATGCACGAAGGCTTTGGATAATGGCATCTGTGATAACGATGGAATAATCCAAATACAACAGCATCACTTTTGAAGCCATTCCATGAAAGTAAGAAAGTTGAAAAAGTGTTTTTACTTGTGTTTAGAGAGGAACAGATGAACTAACATGATCTTGTTTTGCGGCCATTGGTAGGCTAGGATTGGACGGCATGAAAATGCAGGTGCGTTTGGAGTTCTTTCACAGGTTTCACCCATACAGAACTCAATACATAACGTTACTTTAGTTGTGTTAAATGTGTGTTGTCTCACACAGGGGACCAACGGATCCCAGCTGTGGGACACATGCTTTGCTGTGCAAGCCTTCCTGGAGGTGACGTTTACCTGCTCGGTCTTATCTGTCAACTGTCCTGTTTATGTTGGTGTTACTTTTGTTGAACATATTTCCGATCAAGACAACTTATCTCCTTTATTGAATTTAATTTACTGTGAATTTTAACAGTTTAATCCTTTTTCTTGTCTTTTATCTTTAAGTTTATTTGATCATTTCCTGTCACTTTGTATTTCCTGAAGTGTGTTTGTGTCATATTGCCTTTACACAGGGCCTTAATGACAAATAGTCCTGGGATTCCAATTCTCTGTCTAAAGGTTGATTATGATATGTGTGTAAGCTAAAGAAAATTATTTACTTTTATTTTTTTTCTTTTATTTTCGGGTCCTTCAGGCAGGTGGTCAGGACGACCCTAAGCTTGCTAAATGTCTTCAACGTGCTCATCAGTTCCTCACCTTTACACAGGTAAGATAAACTACTTTGGTCATCACCATTTCCAGTAAACTATGATGCTATCTTAGCTAGTTTTGAAACAATAATGACATTTTAATTGAATATAACAATGTGGATATAAATATTGAGTATAAAGATGAGATGAGAATGTTATTTAAAATGATATTAAAAATCTACTGCTAAAGCATGAGATACTTTTGATTGGCTAATTTGTATTTGATTTAGCCTCTTCAGATCTTCCAGCAGTTTATAAACCAGTTGTTCCTCTCCAATAGATCCCGGAGAACCCCCCGGAATACCAGAAGTACTACAGACAGATGAACAAGGTACAGGGGAGGATTACTCCATAACACAGACCCCTGCATACCCGATGCTACACCTTATGAGAGAGAGAAGAGAGTGTGTCTGTGTGTGCATGTGTGTGTGTATGTGCAGGATGAACTCCAGAAACTTCTGATTCACATCTGTGAATCGCTTTGGATAAAAGCGGCAAATTATTTACATATGTAAATGTAACAGTACGGTTACATTATGGTATTGTTACACACCGTGATCACATACCATAATGCCATGCAGTAGATCTATTCAATAGATGCTATTGCATGGCATTATGGTGAAGTCTCCACCCTTCATCATGTGTAGGCATGGCTACGTCTTAAAGGAACACATTGACTTCTGGGGAAATAAGGTTATTTTCCACATACCCATTGTGACGAGATGGACCGTTTTTTATTCCAATCAGCCCATTGCTCCCCCAAGTTCTCGTTCCGACCGACGTTAGCGTTCCAAAATCAATGGAAGTGGAGGTTCCATTATACACAATTCCAGCTTAAGTATATCAGGGCCTTAACTCTCCCCCACCTCCCCCACCAGGGCGGGTTCCCCTTCAGCACGCGGGACTGTGGCTGGATCGTGGCCGACTGCACCGCAGAGGGCCTGAAGTCCCTCATGCTGCTCCAGGAGCTGTGTCCCTCCATCCAGCCACCCGTCACCCCAGAGAGACTCTACCAGGCGGTCGACGTAGTGAGCAACGCTGGGGGGGGGGTCTGGAGAGGGTTATACAAGGAACACATTTCATTTTTATATGAATTAACATGGTGGCTTAACTGTCTCCTCTGTTCATTACCTAATGGTTCATTCATCAGCTCGCATCTTACATTTTTACACCTTGGTACGCTTAACCCCTATCAAAGATATTAGATTCAATCTATTTTTTTCATAAAGTAGTGATGCTGGGATCAGAGTATTCCTGTGCAGATTGTGGAAATGTTTGGTTGGTTTCTCAACTGAAATGTTGCACACGTTGAGTTAAAACGACGATGAATGATAAACGTACTCAAGATAAATGTTAATAATAAACACCCACCCCTACATGGAGATCCTGCATATTAGAGTACATCCAAGCAGTAACGTTAGCTAACATTAAAAACTGAAAAACGTGTGTTTCGCCCAAGGATTAGCGAGAAGGTAAAACAAGTTTGAATGTGATTTGAACTCAAACTTTGTCACCCTCTTGTAGGCTACTCATCTACAGGCACGACACTAGAGACTCCACCAAGGCATTCCTTTCATTATTTGTAATTATCTATTAAACTCTCATCTAGCTCCTCAGTATGAGGAACCCAGACGGAGGTTTTGCAACGTATGAAACCAAACGAGGAGGGAAACTTCTGGAGCTGCTGAACCCATCGGAGGTCTTTGGTGAGTCTAAACTCCGTTTTAAAGACATTTAAAATTATATTTTAAAATGAGATTAAGAGCTATTTAAAACATTTAAAAACATATATGTCATATCGATATAGTCAATCAACTTCAAACTGAAGATTCTTAAGATAACTAAAGTAGATTCCACAGATTTGCACACGCAGGTTTTTCTCATCCTATGCCGACATAATAGTCATGCCCCTCTTACCTATCGCCCTAATATGGTTTCTCTTCCTGTTCGCCTCCATGGCTCCTCCCACTCTCAGGTGACATCATGATCGACTACACCTACGTAGAGTGCACGTCAGCTGTCATGCAAGCACTCAGACACTTCCAGAAGGCCTACCCTGAGTACCGTGCACAGGAGATAGGGTACACACACAGACACACACACACACACACACACACACACACACACAATGCGTGTTCATGGCTTGACTGTTCTCCTTCAGGTCCACTCTGAGAGGTGGTCTGGACTACTGCAGGAGGCTGCAGAGAAGCGATGGCTCCTGGGAAGGGTGGGCTCAACACTTATT
>OOFB01028459.1:0-12500 GCA_900323305.1 Trachyrincus murrayi
TCTCCCTCTAGCTCTCTCTATAGTTCTCTCTCTCTCTTTTTCTCTTTATCTCTCTTCCTCTATCTCTCTCTCTCTCTCTCTCTTTCAATCACTCTCTCACTGTCTCTCTCTCTCTCTTTCCCTCTGCCTGTCTGCTCTTCACAGGCTACACTGCAGTGGTCCGCCAGCCAGCCGCAAGTCTGACAGCCACAGGAACAGGGGGGCGAACTGCTACAACTTACTACCTCAGCAGCAGCGAGAGACAACTCAGAAATAAGCAGACGGGAGACAACGCCGAGAGAACCGCAGAGGGACGAGGGACGCTTCACTACCTGCCTGCCTCTGGTTGTGGACCGTGGAGATACCCAGATCGCATCCATACAGATCCTCTTTTTTCTTCCTTTTTCCGAGCGCTGTCCTCTCTCTCTCTCTCTCTCTGTCTCTCTCTCTCTCTCTCTCTTCTCTCTCATTACAGAGGAGGACCCGAGAGCTCTCTCTCTCTCCTCTGACAGCCTTTTTGTGGAGCTCCAGCAGTGCAGCACTCCCTCCCCCCTCTCTCTGCTCTCCACCCCCCCCCCCCCCCCCCCCCCCTCAGCCCCCCCCCCCCCCCCCCCCCCCCCCCCCCCCCCCCCCCCCCCCCCCCCCCCCCCCCCCCCCCCGTCTTCCCAGGAGGAATAGACGGATTACTGCTAACTGTGCACGCGGCAGCCCGCAGCTGCTCCGACTAGGGCCAGCTCGACAGCGGAGGGGGGTGGTGGTGGTGGTGCTGGTGGTGGTGCTGGTGGTGGAAGACGAGGTGGAACGCGGAGGAGAGGGGATGCAAAGGGTGGGGGGGGGTGGGGGGGCTGGTTGACTACGCCAGGAGTCCTTTAGCGTTTTTCCTCTTTCTCCAGTCACCATCAGCAGGGGCTAATCAGCCACTGTCTAGCCTCGGGCAAAGTCAGGGAAAGGGGACTTCGTCGGGAGAGAAGAAGCCGGACAGACAGAGACGGGATGGACGGACGGACGGAGGACCTACAGCCCAGTGAAACACATCTATTGGATACCAGATAGAAGTGAGGATCTTTTTATTGAATTCATTTAGTCACTTTCACAGTCTTCTTCTTCCCCTGGTCAGACTTTGTTTCTCGGTATTATGGATCATTGTGATACGTTCTTGACGGAGAGGCAGATTGGATTCTGGGGCCAGTTAGGAAGGCATTTTCTCGGGGCAGATATAAGCCAGGCACCTGCCTAGCCTTCCTGGTTCTACCTGAGCCTCCGAGGGCTTTACATGGTGCTCTCAGTGCCCCCGACCAGGAGCCATTTTGTACTGTTGGCTGACAGAGGGCCACCTCACCTTTCCAGCGAGGGAAAACAAAAGAAACATCTATTTCACCTGTCTGTCAATAATTGGAATTATAATTGAACCTCACACAAATGTGGTCTTTGTAACATTCCAGAGGAGGACCACGTTCACATGTTCACACTAATGAGGTGAGTGACTTCTACTTGATTTCTGTTCTTTGTTTTTCATTGCTGCACTCGTTTTCCTCTTCTCTCTCATTAACCTCTCTCTCCTTCTCTCTTCTGTGTTCTCTCTGTTCCCCTCCTTCTGTCCTTTGCTTCTGTTTCTGCGTAGCTTCTCCCTGCACTGTCGATGGAAGTTGGGATCCTTGCCCTGCTTCAGCCAGGCTAGGACGGTGAGTCCTTCGGCGTGTGTCATCTCCCACAACCATGCAGAATAATGAGCCCCACACACCATGAGTCCTTTGGGCCGGGTTACTCTGCAGCCTACCTGGAACGCAGCCTTGCTTGCCGTGCTCTCCCTGATGTTGCCAGCTCTCAGTGTGTGCCAGGCCTCGGGCCCTACGTTGGGCTCGGCCAACCCACAGAACTGCCCAGGTGTGTGCTCCTGCACTAACCAGCTCAGTAAGGTGGTGTGTACCCGTCGAGGCCTGTTGAGGGTGCCTCCCAACATCCCAGCCAACACCCGGTACCTGAACCTCATGGAGAACAGCATAGAGACCATCCAGGCGGACACATTCAGGCACCTGCATCACCTGGAGGTGTTGCAGCTCGGTAGGAACGCCATCAGGCAGATTGAGGTAGGGGCCTTCAATGGGCTGACCAGCCTCAACACCTTGGAGCTGTTTGACAACAGGCTCACGGTCATACCCAGCGGAGCCTTTGAGTACCTGTCCAAGTTGAGGGAGCTGTGGCTGAGGAACAACCCCATCGAGAGCATCCCGTCGTACGCATTCAACCGCGTCCCCTCCCTCATGAGGTTGGACCTTGGAGAACTACGAAAGTTGGAGTACATCTCCGACGGAGCCTTTGAGGGCCTCCAGAATCTGAAGTACCTCAACCTGGGAATGTGTAACCTCCGAGAGTTTCCCTATCTCTCCCCTTTGATAGGCTTAGAGGAACTAGAGATATCCGAGAATGTTTTCCCTGAACTTAAGCCCGGGGCCTTTCGTGGGCTGAAGTCTTTACGTAAACTGTGGATTATGAACTCCGCCATAACTACCATGGAGAGAAACGCATTTGATGACATCACAGCCCTGGTGGAGCTGAATTTAGCCCACAATAACCTCTCCTCTCTGCCTCACGACCTCTTCACCCCTCTACAGTATCTGGTGGAGCTGCACCTGCACCACAACCCCTGGCGCTGTGACTGTGACGTGGTGTGGCTCTCTTGGTGGTTACGAGAATACATCCCCACCAACTCTACCTGCTGTGGACGCTGCCACACCCCGGTTCACATGAAGGGCCGCTACCTGGTGGAGGTGGACCAGACTACGTTCCAGTGTTCAGCACCGTTCATACTAGATGCTCCTAAAGACCTCAATATATCAGCGGAGAGGGTGGCAGAACTCAAGTGTCGTACAGCCGCCATGAGCTCTGTTCGGTGGCTGCTCCCCAATGGAACCGTGTTGACCCACGGGTCGGCCCACCCGCGGATATCCGTCCTTAACGACGGAACTCTGAACTTCTCAAACGTTCTCCCGTCAGACACGGGAGTCTACACCTGCATGGTAACCAACATGGCTGGAAATTCCAACGCTTCGGCTTACCTGAATGTCAGCAATGCCGAGCTCAACACCTCCAACCTGTCTTACTTTACCACGGTAACGGTGGAGGTCGTAGAGCCCACGGTGGAAGAGACTCCCAAACCCAAACCCACGGTTCCTGCCTCCCCCTCTGTCTTTCAGCCAGTCTTCATCTCTACCCCCACTGTGTTGCTTCAGAACACACAGACTCCCAGGCAGGTGTCAATCCCCACGGCCAGAATCCCCAGTGGGCCGCCCGCTAGCCTGGACGAGGTGATGAAGACCACCAAGATCATCATCGGTTGCTTTGTTGCCGTCACCCTGCTGGCGGCGGCCATGTTGATCGCATTCTATAAGCTGCGGAAGCGGCATCAGCAGAGAAGCACGGTGGCTGCGGCCAGGACCATAGAAATAATACAGGTGGAGGAGGAGGTCCAACCAGTGCCCCCACCTACGCCTGGATCTAGTGGCTCGGATGACACAGTGCTGGTGCTGCCCACCTTAGTGGAACACAACAGTAACACCTTCAAGCCCGGGTACGTGGCGTCCTCTTCCTCCTCTTCGTCCTGTCGCCGAGGGGCCTATGGACCCCATGGAGCCCACTGGACCCAGAACAATTTAGGTAACTCTCTCCATCGCTCTGTCAGACAGCACAGCCACATCAGCACCATAGCTGAGTCCTATGTCATTAAGACCACTCACAACAAGGAGAAGGTCCAAGAGACCCAAATCTGAGCGTTAGGGATCTATCCGTGACTGTTCTCCGGGCCTCCTCCTCGCGTCTCTGTTCATCACTCCATGCAATAGAATGCACAAAGAACAAAATGGCAACTTTGTTTTGTACAAAAGTACAAAAAAAGAGACAATTTTTTTGTTTGTTTCTTGTATATGCCTATACATACGTATATGTATATGAAAAAAAACCACATATATATATATAGATAATTCTACATGCATTGGTAAGAGATGCAGATTATATTAGAAAAGAAAAGAAAATGTAAACTATTTTCTAATAACCAATGGATTCTATTTAAAAAAGAAAAGAAAGAAAAGATATTAAATTGCTTTTGTGATTGATAAAACCAAGTTGTCCTGTCTAGATTAAGTTTCGTTTTGTGTTCTGGTCATGCTGTTTAGGATGCAGAAAAAGAAAAGGACTCTTTATTCATACACATGTTTTTGAACAGAGCCCCAGATTATACTTACTATACATTTATACAGTCCCAAATATTATATGCAATTCAAATTATTTTCGATTATTACAGAAACTCAAGCAAAAATGTAATTACATTTGTCCAAGACAGCAGTGGAGTGGCACAGATTTGTGGCACAGGATTGGCTGTTTAGTAGCTACCAGCCAAATGCTTTTCCACTGCAGTGAATTTCTGCAGCTAAGGTTTAACCCTCAGTTTGCTGGAGCTAACTTGCCTTTCTTTGCCGAGCGTGCTTCATAGATGTAGTGTATCTGAACCTGTTTAGTGCGCGCACATGATTCCCACAAATTCAACTGGCAACGATGAAACGTAAGCTAATAATGTTTTTTGCAATTACCGTTTTGTTATTGGTTGCAATCTGTATTATTTATGTTACCCTGAGCTGTGACATGCTTCATAATAGCTTGTGTAGTGTTTAGGGCTAATTTAGTAATGCATTACAGCATTTGCCTGACTTGTATCTGCAAGGGCTCATTCAATGCTAATTTTTCAAAGAGGCAGAGAGTTGTGGTGCAGTAATATAAGGCTTTGCTGGCCATTCTGCTTTTGGAGAAAACACGAAAGGATTAAAAAGAAAAAAACTAAATGAATGTTTGATATTGGGGCTTTTCCATGGACTACATTGAAACATATATTTGTTTTTTTTCATTTCCTTTTCTTAGTTTATTTTAAAGCAACACTATTTTTATGGGGAAATCAAGGAGGATATACAAAATAAAATAAACCTTTGGTTTGTATTTCTCTAATCAGAGATACTTTGATTTTCCATTTTTTCTTCCATCAAAAAGATCTATGTCTGTTCAAAGCTGTTTCGTCATGAAAATAGAGAAGAGAGAAAACACACAAGGTATATTTAGCCACGGCCAGCGTTTCACGTTCCTGTGCATTTACTTAATATATCCATGAATGGTTCTTTGAGTGAGTGGTGTACAATGCTGCATTATACTCCACAGTAGTGTTCTATGCAGGTCAAATACGTGGATTTCCTGAACTCTCCTTAGCTCTGTTACCTGGAAACCAGCAAGGGGATCCCTTTACATACAGTATATGCTCACACATATTCATAATTTAGGGATAATAAATACAAACAATTATGAGAAGTGAGATGAAGTATGTGTATTTAAACAGACAGTACTGATTTTGTATTTGTTAAAGAACAATTCAAAAGGATAAAGATAAAGGAAGTACTAAAGAGAATTACTACTTCCTCCTAGTCAGACATTAGGCAGCATTACCTATTTTTAAGGGAGCAAAACAAAAAATAGGTCTTCTGTTGTTGTTGTTGTTGTTGTTGTTGTTGTTGTTGTCAAGCTGTCAATCTGGATCACTATGACGGCTGGCAGTGGAAAGGCCAGCCAGCACCATAAATAAATAGATCTGGTTTCTATGGTAACAGAAGTCCTTTGGTATGACCTTATACTGTGGCACCCTAGACGACCAGTCACTACTGCCATTGTGTGGGTCATCAATGAGGTTAGGGCTTCAGGAAAGGCGCTACAATGGTGTCTACTTTAGGACACAGAGGCCGCTACAACCGTAATGATAATTACGGTGTATTGGCAATGCGTAGGGAGCTGACTGGAAACAGTGAGGCAGTATTTCAGGCATTAAGCGACTAGCTAGACTTCCTGTGCAGTTGAAGCATTTTGTTCTGCCCAATCAGAGTGGGTAATGAATAGTATAACGGTACAATGATACAAAACAAATCCGTTTGACACTATTTTTCATCAGCAGCAACATCAAAAATGAGAAATACTTTCCCAAAAATACACAAATAAATAAAAAAAAATAACTAAACACATCAGACACATTATGGTTATCAGCAGTTTTAACCACCGCAGCATATTACCATGGCCTTAAACAAGAAACGTTGACAGCAGGTATACAAGCAAAGCAATATGCTGCCTCAAGACGCCTGACATTTGTGTACATTCCTAAAGGCAACACATCGCCAGACAAACCAAACGGATGCCTCCTATTGTACTTTCTTGTATGTGATGTGGTTTCCCTCTCAGCTCTGAAGATGGACCAGTGGGAAGGCGGTACCGGGGGACGCGGCGTGGGTTGTTATCAAAACAGCTGCCGGTGTTGATGCACAGGTGGGGCTTAAGGCAAGCAGATGGAGCTCACTTTACTGGGTTCACTTCTCTTCGGGAAGTTGTTCCACTGCTGCTGAATGTGCAACCGCTGGATTAAGATACCATGTGCGTTCTTCACTTGACACAAAGCAGGAGACTCTAACTCTGGGATGTAGGTCACACACGAGTGCTGGGGCTTGTCATGAGCTCAATATCACCACTGCCTGACCCTCAGCCATCTAAGAGCCCATTAGCCCCATGCGTGTGTGTGTGTGTGTGTGTGTGTGTGTGTGTGCCCAAGCCCTTACTTGTATAAATATTACCAGTGGGCAGAAAAGGAAGCAATCCCATTTTTTTTAACAACCTTATTCCCCTTCATGTTCCTTTCTAATGCTAATACTGAAAAGCTATGGGCAAACTCACTTCACTTTACATACAAATATGACTCATCCAGCTCTGCGCATATTCGGCGAGTGCCCTGGCTGATGTTACCACAATGGTGTCTATTGGAGATCACAAGGGCATAATATAATGGCACCCCGCTGCTGGCAGCACCCAGTGGGGCTAATGTCCACCTATATTGTCCAGGGGTGCATGCTTCCACGTCCTGCGCGGCTGGCTCAGCGGCATGCTGCCTCGTTGGAAATGAGTTGTGTGGTTTGTGGCGCTCTCTCTCTCTCTCTCTCTCTCTCTCTCTCTCTCTCTCTCTGTTTGTCCTCTTTTTTTGGCACCGCTTCTGAGGGATGTTTGCATGGAGCTTTTGGTACTAATGCACACCTGTTTACTTCAATTATTTATTTCTTGGGATGATTTTCCCGGCAAGTGCCAGCTTGTGCTGCGTTAGCCACTGTGGTTAAAACCACGCAACTATTGTTTTATGGACTAACAGAACCTCCGGTTTGTCTGCCATTTTGAATTTGGAAAGTCTTTCTCGTTGACATCCTGCCTTGAACTAGTGTTGCTTGTTTTAAAAACAGATGACATGAACACATTGTACGTCATCCTATTGTGAAGTACTTGTTTCTTCACAAGTTCGTTTTCTGCATGGGCCTCCCCTCTGAATAAGGTTTCCCCTGCCACATGCCATCTACAGTGGCTTTTCAGGGCTTCTCACATGCAGATGATGATTAAACCTGTTTATTGCAGAGTTTGACGTGCTGACATGCTAGCGCTCCTCCTGAGTGTGTGTGCTGGTTTCTGGTTTAACCTGTGGGCAGGTGTGCAGCCTCACCCAGCAGCCCCAGAGTCTAATCAGTCTGACTCGGGCCAGGTGAGGCTGCTTAAACCAGCCACCAACAACACATAGCTTGGGCCACACCCCTAGCCGCTACATTGTCCGTCTGGTTCCTGCCTGATGGTATCTGCTAAATGACACCGAGACAGGGGATAAGGGTCCATAGCAAGCTGTCTAGAGAGGTAGGGGTTAAAGGTTTGTTAGGAATAAGTCCTTGAGCTTAAAGATCCATATCTGTTAATGAAGTCTCTTGCAGTGTGAGGCAGTGGTGAACAGGGGAAGGGCTATTCCCCAGCTACAGTTTCTTCGAGAAATGTGTTCTTCTCGCCCGCCGAGGTTAAGAGATTAGGTTATACGAGAAATGGGAAAATGCATTATTTCTCATCGGTTTCATCGCTCAGCGCTAACGCCTAACTGCTTGTTTAATGGGATACTTCAACGGAACTCATCTTTTTATTGTATTTTTTTTTTTTACGCAAAATCTTCGTTTTATGTTCGAATCCACTGTAGCGATGTGATGGCTGTATTATGAAACGCGGGTAAACACGTGATAATAATTCTGTTTGATTGCAGTTGTAAAAAACCTAGATCAAAGAAGGTGAATATCGATGACTCAGATCCTCAAAACCAAAGCTCTTCCCAGTGTGGGTAATGTGTTCTCTCGAGTAACACAGACAGTACAGACAGATGATGAATGGTTGAAGAAGTCATGTCCATGGTAGATTAAAAAAATGTAATCAATTAATCTTTGCAGTTAAGTAGTTAGTCATTGTAAATGCGGTTGTGTTTTTGCATATTAATGATTCATTTCCCCAGGCTGACTAATACATTTGATCTAGTTTTACTTTTAGTTCATGCTAATCATTTATTCTAAATACACACGCATATACGCACACATACCCCCCACATGCATCCACATACACAGCTTGGCAATCAAGTCCTTCATGTAGATGTGTGCATGCACTGCATATCCAAAAAAAAAAAAGCCTATAGAAATAAATAACAAAGACCTGCTTCTTTGATGTAATGTTTCGTCTGCCTCCCATGCCAACACAGTGAAACATTGGAGCAAGATCAAACTGAGTCAATACCACCATGCTCTGAGCAGCTCCATTCTAAAGCACACTTGTACAGTGTGTCCAAGTAGAAAGCACTGTTATTTATGTATTCCAAACAGCCACCCTGATATAGAAATACATGTAGGAGAGCTTTTTTGACCTGTTTCTAGTGTCACTAACTAAATCGCAACACTATACATACACTACACTAACCAATTACATCAGAAAACTCTGAGTAAGGAGTTGGCTTCTCTCTGTGTGTGTGTGTGTGTGTGTGTGTGTGTGTGTGTGTGTGTGTGTGTGCATGCGTGTGTGTGTGCGTGTGTGCAGGTGTACTTATTTCGAACAAGGCCAGGACATGGGTTTGTGTACAGCACACACATGATTCAAACACATCACAAAAGCAAGAGCAGAGGGCGATGATTCTTACATATACAACCATCAAATAGGTAAATGATTTCATTACAGTCTCATGTTAAACTGTCAATACATTTCTATTACATTGTTGTTTGACTTAGAAGCAATCCTATGTCTTTCTCATAAAGATTATATGTACATTATAAAAGGGCTAGGACTAATCCTCATCTCTGATTGGCCGAGCCACAGTCAAGTTCATTACAAAATATTCAGTAAACCCAGTCCCAAGTCATTGCATACATTTTTAAATCTATCCAAATTAACTGTTGGCTGAAGGAAATTGAAGGACTTGAGGACTTGTCCATATTGATTTACCTGGTGGATATGATGAGCTTATACAAATATGCAATGTGCAAATATTCACTTGAATCAAAATCATGGCCTACAGGCCTACAGTATACATTGTGGAGCCCTGCTATTCATAATGCCCAAATCAGATTTATGGCACCTGCAAATACCCATGTTTCACCATCACCTAATCTCATGTACTAGTAATGCCAATGTCCAGATATTAATAGTGATATGTCATACCGATCACCATAGTCTTTAAAAGACTATGGTGGATGAGGCTATAGTTAGGCTATAGCTGTTGCTTGGTAACTATAATAGAGTACATTTTTAGTTCAGGAACTACATTCTTTTAGACATTATCATCAGTTTTACATGACATTAAAAACAAATGCAAATGAAAAAAAAAGCCTGCCTATTAGCTAAAACGATGCCGTCTCGTAACTAAAGGAAACGAAAATCACATGAACCGTCAGAGAGTCACGGGTCAAGACAAAAAGGAAATGAGGTTTAGTAGAAGTGAGGGAGAACACCCACCAGCCAACCATAAGTCTGTAAAAAAAGGAAGCAAAAAAAAACCTGTGCTCATAGCACACTGTGGATTCTCATTGGCTTACGTTCTGTGAACCGAGCTGGAGCCAATGAAGCAGGAAACACTAAGGAAACACTAAGAGCCTGCTAAGTGTGGCGGTTATGGTGGATTCATCAGCAGCCTCTCTCGCTCTATCCCAGCCCTCTGCATCACAGCAGCAGTCACTTGAATTCAGTTGTTTCCCTTTAAACTTGACTTCCGTCTCTCTCTTTTTTCATCCACTCCATTGACCCTACCGTTAAAGCCCAAGGCCTCCGGGTTGCCATGGTTTCTCTGGATTCCCATGAAATGGTGATTGGCTTGCCGGGGAGGAGTGTGTCGGTCACTAGGCTCTGAATGGGGAGCTTACGGACAAAATGTACTTCATGTTAATACTTACTTTGCCTGGCGTACGATAGAGCGCCACTCCAAGCGCTGCTCAATAGGCTTATTCACTCGTCTTGTGTCGAGGCAGAGGCAGATCGAAATGAGAGGAAGGAGGAAAAAAAGTGAAATAATGAATTTCAAAATGAATGATGGTAAGAACTGTCACTGTGTGAAGAATGGCGTTTACTTCCAGCAGTCCCTCGCTCATACTGGAGGGGGAGTTCAGCCCGAGTGTTCTCCATCGCACCAGATGGCTTAGAGTGCTCGGAGAACACCCCATCGATCACTCTGAGTTTATTATAAGGATTTGTTTTGATCAGCTCAAACTGTGATGCTGATGGTGCTCATAGAAGCCATGTGGCTATCCCATGTAGACCATGTATTCTGGAATGCACAGCCGTGCTGTTCGTCGTCGTTAAGAGACATACAGTTAGAATCAACTTTTACAAAATGTCATGTTCTACTTGGCTTTTTGGAGGCTGATCAAAAGATTCTGAATGCTACATATACTTGCCTTTGGCTGCACACCCTCTGCAATTATCTACAGAAGCATTCATTTTGGGGGGTATTATGTTGTTTGTTGTTTACACATACGTATGTTTGCATGATGTGACGAATTACATAGTCACAGTAATATGATATATCCACCAATTCATACTCATAAATAATTTGTTTGTTTTACATTAAAAAAGAATATTATATTGAATAGCGATGAATGCTATTTTTAGGTGCCAATTATATTTTATTGCAAATAATAAACTGAACAGACTCAGTTGTGGATCCATGCCATAACATGCAATCAGAAAAAAATATATGTATGATTAATTATAGATGAATGTTCCTCTGGATTAACTAACCATAATACACATTGATATTGCACTTCACCAAGCGGAATTCATTCTATTTAAATAGCTGCTGCTTTCTATACATGTTGACAGCCGTTCCCTTACTGTTATTCTTAGAAGCTGCCAAGCACTATCTCATGGAAGCACTGCCAGGGACTATCTCATGGAAGCACTGCCAGGGACTATCTCATGGAAGCACTGCCAGGGACTATCTCATGGAAGCACTGCCAGGGTCTGTTGACCGTGGTAGTAAAGTGCATGTGTACCGTTCCTTCACTCAAGCTCAAACTACAGTGAAGAAACCAACAGGAAAGACAATATTTTCTCCTTTTACACACACATGCATAATGCATGATAAGAGTTGTGATAATAAATAAAAATGTATGACGCATTTGTTATCATACATTGTGGGAGATAGATAGATATGTACTTGATAGAACGTGTCTGGGTCAGATGTTCGGTGAACGTTTCCCCCTTGCGTCGACGATTTTAGCTGTCTTTTTTGAGGAAGACATTTTCCTACATCTATATTGTTGAGTTGAGTTCTCCCTGTTATTCAACCGGGGGAGAATCCCATGTTTGACTGCCAGGTGGGCGTTCTGAAGAGAACACAAGGAGCGTTCTTCTTATTCATATCTACCAATGTTCTGCTTGCTCAGAGCACTACACAGGCTCCCCCACAGTAAATACAAGCGCCTCCACTGTAGATACGGACACCACATGAGCATCCTGTATCTGCATGGAGCAATGTGCAGCTCTGTCGGCGAGCAAACCAAGCCAGTCAATCACGCAGGGCCACGCAGGCTGAGGCATAATGCATCTTAATTATACACTGTATGTTAGTGACTCCGGGCCAAGCCAGCACACAGCCAACCAATTTGTTCACGCGTGGAGTAAAAGTAAAATGGCCGGCAATGGGATGTGAGGATGTGAATGATTTGCATTGTGCAGGTTCAAAGCGCTGGGTTACGATGTGCTCTTTATAGAGGAAGCGCTCTTTTTAATACAGAGCACGATTAACCTCCAAGTCCTCTCACACATTCAGACTACAGTATGTGATGTGAGTAAACATTAGGGCCTAAATATGTTTTTGTCTTCCAACGCTTATGCTATTGAATTTGAATTAGACAGACCATTACCGCCTGCTTCAGGCCAATGTGTGTGTGTGATAATAATGTGTGTGTGTGTGTGTGTGTGTGTGTGCGCGCTTGCATGCCCCTGCCTGTGCGCATCTGTGCTTGTATGCCGGTGTGTGTGTGTGTGTGTGCCTGTGTGTGTATACTTACATCCCCCTGCCTCTGTGTGTGTGTGTGTGTGTGTGTTTGTGTATTCAACTACGAAATGACTGTTGGAACCAAGAACATTATATTAGCTGTATTGTTATTAGGGGGAGAGCT
>OOFB01028469.1:26266-39235 GCA_900323305.1 Trachyrincus murrayi
GGGGGGGGGGGGGGGGGGGGGGGGGGGGGGGGGGGGGGGGATGGTTGCTGGTCAACAGCCACAGAGAGGCTAGCTAGATACACAACTACAACTACGTTGCGTGTAGTTGTACGGGGAAGCTAACTACTGTATATCAATGCCCATAAAGTACATGGAAAAACTAGCTTGATTTAAGCTTAGGAAAAGAAAAAAAAAAATATACCACAAACATTGAATCAAGGAAGCCTGTCTGGGGATCATTTAAAAAAAAAAAAAACACTCCACTTTTTTTGTCTTTCCCTTTTTGTCCCTTTGAATAAACATGGAAAAGTGTCAACATTCAGACAAACAGATAATAAGAGAGGAAGAAGAGTTTAGGCTGAAATAAATGTAGACACTGAAGAATACAGAATTATGATCAGGTCTCTTTTTTCTTCTCAAGGCCACTAAGATAAGATCACTTCAGAAGTCTGAAGTTTTTTGATAACTGTCAATGGTGCACGTTTCCAAGTTGCCAGATCTCGATAAGCGTGTATACTCGCACCAAAAAAAAAGCTAAAACTTGATACATACAAACTTGTATTTGCTACGTTTAAAATGTAAACTTAAAAAAAAAAGTTACTAATTTTAAAAAGGATAGAAATTGTATGTCCTAAACACTGCTTGACTAGAATTAGCATGTTAACTGCCAGCTGAGTTTATCCAGACCTTCACCTTTGAATGCTGTTTTAAAAAAAATACATTTTCTTATTAAAAAAGTGACACTTATCTAATCCTCGGTGCTAAACGTCTGCTCCAGCCGGCCGATTTTGTGTTGAATGAGTTTAAAAACCAATGTATTACTCATGTCAACCCAACACTACTTGTTCTGGCCAGCTGGAGCTGAGGTTTAGAAACAGCCCCAGCTAAACTTGTTGTGCTGGAGTTGCTTATTTACCGCAGCAGGGAAAAATATTTCCCTGCGATATTTTTTGTATTTTTTTTTAACTTTTACAGCATTGTGGCTTCACTGGTCTGGTAAAACAACGTGACAGATTGGATGAACAGAGTATGTGCAGCAGGACAAAAAGGGAATGTCGTTCGCCAGAAAGCTGCATTGCTTATCTGTATGTCTCTTCTCTCTTGTTTTGGTAGTTTTACTTAAAAAAATGTTGACAGTGCAATTTAAAAGAAAAACTGCTTTTTTTTCCTTTTTTTTTTTACCATTTGGCAAGTGAGAAGACCACCTGAGACAGTGCTTTAATATAGGCAGTAATGTAAGCCAGTGTTGCCCTGAAATCTGGAGTAGAAAGGGCTGCAGGCCATTTGGAGCACCTGGGGAATGCTAGCCGCTCGGGTAGCATTTAGCGAGTGTCAACTTCACATCTGCACCTCTCTAGTTCAAATACCACGGTAACAGCAACACAAAGCAGAGGAAATAAAATCAAAATTGGCTGGAAGGCGTTCTGTGTGGAGCCAAACACAAGGAAAAACGGACAGAAAAAGCAGGACTAAATGCAATAGCAGGGAGAGCAATGGAGCCCAGAGGGCAACAACTTAAAGAGTTACCAGGTGGAGATATCGTGTGCAACAGTTGTAAAAAGTCCAGTTTAGTTCTTTTTAAAAGTTGTTCCGGAAAACAAAAAGAGTAATATCTTCAAACAGCTCGAACTCATTCAGTGCATTGTCATTTTATTTTTCTCAGTCTTCGCCTCTCTTTCAAATACCAAATCCCGTTTTCTGCATTGCTCAACGTTGTGCGAACAGAAGAAGTTCAAGGAGTTATACCTGCCGTCTCGTTTTTAGTCCAGCGAAACGGGAAACAAAAAGGGCCGGGACCAAACTATTAGTGATTTTTCTTTTATCAGATGGAGCCACACAACTCAAGCAAATAAAATGTGCAAAACAAAATGTGAAACGAGGCAGACGCAGGTGGCCGAGTCGTGGCTCGGCTGTGACGCTGCAGAGCACCCATGCCACCCCGCTCTCTCTCTCGCTCCATCCCCGCTCTTATCTTCTGTCGAGGTTTGGGAACACAATTAGTTCTGCCCTTGAGCCGTGTCCTTATGTGCCATGGGTATAAGAATCAACAGGGATGAAGACTGGATGGGCCAGATGGAGCCCTGGTAACTCCTCCTCTTCGTCATCATCATCATCATCATCATAATCCTCCACCAACACCACCAGAGCTGCCTCCGCAGACACAGGAAGGAAGGAAGGAAGGAAGGAAGTGATACCCCTAACCGCTGACTTCCTGTTCCCGTCTCGTTGAGGAGAGGAGAGATTGAGTCAGAGCCAACAGATAATGGTCATTTCATCCAAGTCTGTGTGTCGGTCGGTCCGTTCGCTTTGTGTTTGTTTTCTCTCGACGACCGAGTGAAGTGGACACCGTCGCCGGGGAAAAGACATGGACAAAGCTGAGGCGTGGGAGGCCTTGGAGGGAGATGTGTTTTTTTCAGGAGTTCCTCCGAGTTCGTCGGGTGGAGAACGTGTGGGGGGGGGGGGGTTTCCCCTCAGCGTGACGGACAGGCATCCAGCCTGCGCTCCTCTGTGCAGCTGGCTTGGTCTGGGTTAGGATCGATCTGTTAGGAAAACATCAAGACATAAATATATTAATTACTTTGAACAGATGAATAATAAGATATACATTCATAAAAACCGGCAGGTGTCGCTCAACGTGGATTATATATATATATATATATATATATATATATATTTCTATATAAATAAAAGGCGCATCAGTGACCTACCTCGGAGTACAGTGGAGGTGGCTGGAAGCGGAACTCGTGGATGTAGGCAAAAAGCGGTCCGTCCAGCTCCTCGCGTGCTGAGGCCACGTCCAGACTGCTCTGCCGCTGTTCATCGGTCACGATCTCTGCATAGCTTGGAGGAGCTACAGGGGGGGAGAGAAGAGAGAAGAACCTGCGGTTTAGTCTAGTTTCCAGAGACAAGTGCCATTAAAGCCTGAACCGATACATGTGCGCGGCGTGTTTTCAGCGGGTGAGCGGACGAGCAGGTCGTGAGTTGTGAACGTACCCTCTGGTCTCTCGGGCAGGGCCATGCCCAGCCAGCTCATGGTCATGCTGCACTGGCTGCTGACGCTGGAGGTACGAGAGCCGAAGGGGTGGAGAGGGATGGTGCCGATGACCAGGGGTAGGTTAAGGGACAGGTTAATGGCCCCGGGGATGTCCACGTAGACCTGAAAACAGACGCACACACATTGCAGGTTAGCATTGCTAAGAACTTTGTTGAGATAACGAACGTTCAACTTCATGGCACATGCGGGTCTTCCCGAGCGAGCTAAACAACAGGTTTGTTCCTAAGGGGTCACCGACTGCTGCTACATGTAGGTCAATCACATGACGTGTCTCGCTTATGCGAAGGTTAACCTTCGAACGCGAGCTGTGGCTGTCTAGTGTGACGTGGTAAAGCGTTAGCAAACACCTGAGACACAGGTGTTCCCTCAGATCTCCTCGGCTAATCCCTTTAGCAGTGTGTGTGTGTGTGTGTGTGTGTGTGTGTGGAGAGCGAACACCTGGTATGTTCTCAGGCAGTGTTTAGCGAGCTGTCTGAGCAGGGTAATTTACAAGCTACTGTACATGTAGATCCATGGCCACGCTTTACAATACACTAGTAACTGATAAACTAGCAACCAATAACACTGTCACCGCTTAAAATGTACACGTTGATACAAATGAATCGGTTCCTTGTCAGTTACCAATGTTGACTATTTAAGGAGACATTTAAGGAGCGGTACAATTGGAATATAGAAATGTGCAACTTAATTACGTTTTACTATAATTAAATTGAGATATTCAGGCTTGGGGAAGAAAATACAAAAAAATACACGTGACACGCAGAGGCCCGAGAGACAGACAGACAGACAGGGAGACAGACACCGAGACAGGTCCTCACCATGAGGGAGTACTCCACCCGGATGATGGTGCAGTCCAGGATGGAGGGGGACACGGGGGGAATCTTCAGCATCTTGCCGCTCCACGTCTCCGTCTTGCCGGAGGACAGGGACTCCCCGCGGAGGTTGGCCACGAGCTGCTTGACCTCCTTCATCTTTCCTTTGGCGTAGAAGGTCTGGGTCTGGTAAATGGCCGCCTTTGGCACCACCATGCGGGACGAGCAGTTCTCGATCTCGGCGAAGATCTGGATAGACTCTCCTGCGTGGGCGGGAGGCAGGGGGAAAAATAAAAAAATTTTTTTAAAGTGATAATAATAATAATAATAATAATAATAATAATAAATGCATTCTGTCAGTTTAACTTTTTCCCTCGGTTAAAACAGGTCAATGTCATTAATACAATGTGATTGCTGTGGTGATGTGCTCCTCACCTGGGGTATATCCCTTCCTTTCTATTTTGGCACTTAAGGAGATCGGACCTGAGGTGCAGAACCAGCAGCAAAGTGTCTTGTCTTTAGTGCCGGCCTGCGGTGACTGAGGAGGAGAAAAATACACACAATACAAGAAAGATTAGTAATCAGTGGGTCTCTTAAGTTCATTAGAGCATCGTGACAAGCTTGAACCTAAATACTAAGCACTGTCGAGGTTACAGTTCCCTTGTGGCTGATCAGTTACGTTTTGCGAGAGCAAGACCCAGAGGAACAAAACACGCTGTGGTTGGTTGTGTTGAAACATGGTTGCTGCCGTGCGATATTAAATTCGGTCGCTCAGTTCTCTTTTTTTAGACACACATCCATCCAGCTCAATGTTTGGTCACTTCCATTATTGTGTTATAAACGTTAACCATTGCATTAAGGCTGCATGGTCATTCAGCCTTTATCCAATAACATCAATTGTTTAATTTCTATTGCTATGTGATAACAAAATAGTTGGCCTTTGTCTATTTTCTTTCATTGCTCCATGAGTTAAGACATTTTCTGCCTGAAGTGACCCCCATCGCAGTCGTGATCGAGAGGACCTCAGCTACTAGATGTGCGAACAATGAACAGGCACGGATCAACAGAGAGGTAACTGTCCCTCTGATATGGCTCACCAGCAGTAATGGAGTGTTGATGTCGATGTGTTCAAAGACTGTGAATTCCTTCTTGGTCTTCAAGGGCAAAAGCCAGGGCCTGTGGAGCTCGGCCTTCACCCAATACCGCACACTGCCGTGCTTGCCTTCGAAAGAGGTAGCCAGAGGTCTGTGTGACAGAAAAGGTCAACGGGGTCATTTCCAATTCAAACGGTCTCCAGGGAAACTCCAAAACTTGCAAATGCATTTTTGGGATTTAGCCATTATTAACAGAGTTATAGCACTTGAATATATATATATATATATATATATATATATATATATATATTGTCGTATATATATACATATATATATATAGTTTAACATGCCTTTATAAATACTCATGCACTAAAATGTGTATATATATACTATATGCATCATTACGAAGGCCATTGAGGAGATATGCTGCTCACGTTTGTGGAAGCTCGAGACTGAACGCATACTCATGTCTTCCTGAATGAATAGTGGTGAGTCCTTCCTCTGAGTTGTCGTCGTCTGAAAGACAAGGAGGACAATGTTCCAAACACTGTATGTATACTGTACCTGGGACATATGCTCGTATACGGTGGCATCTGCAAGTCATATCAAAACACAGGGCAGGGGAGACAAAGAGAAGAATCAAAGGGGACTGTAAATTGACTTTTAATAGTTCTCGTAACACATCGACTGACTGACAGGTGGCTCTCAGGTACCCTAAATATACCAAACATGCCAAAATGTACATTTCAATTGTTCGTTCTGTGTTTTGCAAATGAACAAAGAATCTCGCAAAAGATAATTCACATGGACTTAATTAAACAATTAAATAAAAAAAATAAAAATTATATTCCAAATAAAGTCCCATCTCTTGCATCTTTTAGTGTAACCGTATTTTTTACTAAACGCCTCTTCACTAAGAAATGTCTGGGTTTATCTTGAGCTGGTGTGGTTTCACGTCGTGTGGCGTAAGCATGAAAAAAAGAAAAATATGAATTGAAAACATATAAGATTATATGGGCAGGCGGCTCGGCTTCTGCCAGCTCAGCACTCCGTCCCTCCCCTCCTGCCCCGCCTCCAGCAGCCGCACCGCGGCGCGGTAAACAACTCCCGAGCTGTCACTCAAACGGCAGACCTCGGCAGGAGGAGACCGGCCCAAACCGGTGCGAGCAGCTTCCCCAAGCCGGTCTCCCTCATTACGCATTCATTGTGCGGCATGCAGTCACTGGCTCGCAGCCCTAGCCGACTCACTTGCCAGGAACGGCCCCCTACAGGCTGAACTCGTGCAGTGCATAAAAAAGGAGCTCAGGGGGACAATTTGCCTATTCATTGATACACCTGAGACGATGCACACGATGGATTCGCTAATTTTTTAGACCCCCCAGCTAATAAAAGATAAAAGATTAATTGCACAATGCATATATGCGACAAGAAATATTACAGCCACGTAGCTAATGGCACAATGCATATATGCGACAAGAAATATTACAGCCACGTAACTAATTGCACAATTGCATATATGCGACATTGCAATAGTCTACTAGCATCGATAGCAGAAATGACAACAGGCTCGGACTGCCTTGCCATCATTTCACACTTCGCACATTTATCTTAGATAAGGTATCAAGCTTTCGACACGATCAATGAAGCAACATTCTCTAGATCTGACCTATGGTGCTTTAACTGGACGACGCAAGCAGGAGCTGACAAACATCACTTTTACAAAGCCATACATTTGTGAAAGTCATTACTTTGGGTTGCACGGCCATCATTATTCAAACGTCTGCAATTTAAAACCGATGTCCAGATATTTATATTTTTGTGGTCAACCTAATATGGTGTTTTCAGTACTGATGTTGCAGGGCTTGCAAAGTTGCAGCTTCCTTCTGTCACTTTCTGCAAAGCCATGATGTCATCGGCGACACACGAGCACCTGAGCCAATCAGCGCCCAGCTAGACCAGTCCCTTCACCCCCTACCCATCCAGTTTGTGAACAGGATTGAACCGCTTTGAACAATGGGTGGAAACTTAAGAAAATGTACAAAGAAACAACCCAAATGCGACACTGTTCTGCAATAAACTGCCCAACTAACGTCTCGCTGCGTGCTCGCAGAATGTGTTTTTTCTGTGTCCGTTCATTTCCGAAGATGACACAAAGGGTTTTCTTTCACCAAAGGACACCAAGGTGATGAGCCCACGACTGTCATTCATTCAGCTGGCTTACCTTGGCACAAACAACTTGTGCGTTTGCCTAATAGCAGCCCATTTAAAACAGTCATAAATGAATCGATATGTACATATATGTCTTGGCTGGTGTGCATTCATTATTTGTATACGTGTTTTCCAGGCCAATATACATACGAGATTAACCTGACCCCCACAAGTACAACGAGCATCTTCACAGTCAAAAAACAGCCAAGTTTCTCCAATTAAGAATGATCTCTTACCTCTCTCGTGTCCAATCAAGATGTCTTTGTGGTTCAAATATTCCACTTCTTCCGTGTAGTTCTGCGTGTAGGCAGTGTTGGATCCGGCGTTCCTCGATTCGGTCCAGCGAACTTTGGCGAACCCTTTGGCGTGGATCTTGAGCGATTTGACACGAATGTCCCCCGTGGCTTCGATGACCACCCTACCTGAGACCGAGTCCCCGCTGGAGAACACGGGCACGTTGCTGTCATTGAGACAGTCGTAGCTTACGGTGAAGCTCTTCACCTTCCCGAGCACCATGGTGGAAAGCAAACAGAAAGGCTACGGGGGGAGCCCTTAGAAATTAAAATAAAAAAAGAAATACTGTGAAAATAATAATCTCATTTAAAAAAAAAAAAAGGTGTAGTCTTTTTTTTTTTTTTGACACTGATCAGTATCTCTGCCCTGCAAAAAAAAAAGAAAAAAAAAAGAGCAGTAGGCACGATCAGTGCTTTCTGTGCGAGCAGTTCATTTGGGATGTGAGGGCTTGAATAACAGCAGTGGATGCTGTTATCGGTCGCCTCCTCTGCGCGTCGGTCTCCGGTCAAAGACGGGCGACTCGCCTCGCTCGGCTCACTTTAAGCGTCGATTTTGTGAAAAACAACATACTGAGCATGCGCAGGACTTCACTGCCCCCACCTTCCGTCTTCGGGAACAAGGGAGGGAGAAAAAGGGTGGCGTTGAGCCAGATGACAACTTTGGGGGAACAGTTGACAAGACACCTAAAGGAAAGGAAAGGGCCAATGACATGTTGTATTAGTATGTTTTGGGGAAACGTGTTTAGTCATGGTTTATTCTCAGATTCGCCTTAAGCATACATTAGGTAGGCACAGATAGGTACCATAAAGAACCCTGGTGTTTGATTAAGCATCTGTAACTCAATCCACACGTGTGTGTGTCTCAGCTCCAGGTTTAAACCAAAGCTGATGTTCAATCGCTCCACATTGTAGATTGTAGATTACTGTGAAGATGTGAGACTTGGTGTTATATGCTGAATAATAATGTGCCCTCGTTGCATACAGAGGGTATATTTGGTGTGTGTAAAATATGTGTAGCAGTAATAATAATAATATAGCCAACATGCCAAACATACCCCCTTTATAGTGCCCATTATAATGGTCGTTAACGTGTGTCTATATAGTTAGGGCCAGAGCCATAGAAAGAGGGCTATACAGGCAAACAGGCTGGGGGGTTGCGGTGTGAGCGCTGCAGAATACAAACCAACGCCACCTGGCGGATAGGAACCAAACCAGTGCTTAGAATCAGGCATCACCTGTTGAAAAAGCTTTATTTTATTGTATTTAATTTGATGTAATTTACTTAATTGCAGACCAATGGCATTTTCACTGGTTTTAGTATGATACGTTTGTATAGCTATTCAATGTAATTACTTTATAATATTCAACCTATCTTAAATGGTAAACTACATTTAATGCGCAGCATGATTGGATGACCAAGAATCACTGCTGGAATGAGTATAGTGCTATAATACAATAAATGTGACAATACTGCTTTACAATTATGAAAATGTTTCCTTGGAACATTATTTAAAAAAAACAGGTTGATTGTTGTGGAAAAAACGTGCAGGGTCTAGTTGCAAGATTGAAAAACATCTTGGGCTGGTTTTCAAAAGTTCAGTGAGATAACATGCAAGCTTAATAATTAGTTAATTAAGCTTACTTGTGGATAGGCCGGCGAACAGTGTGAACGATTTTCATTTTGTGGTAAAATGCTGCCACCTAAAGGCCATGTAAATACATGGCATGCACACAAAAATACACAAAGCTCATACAAACAGTTGGGAGTAAACGCGAGGTTTTTAAATTATTGTAGTAATAATTCAGTAAATA
Organism: Trachyrincus murrayi; assembly: GCA_900323305.1. NCBI lineage: Eukaryota > Metazoa > Chordata > Actinopteri > Gadiformes > Macrouridae > Trachyrincus > Trachyrincus murrayi. The sequence continues at coordinate 35,541 of OOFB01028469.1, forward strand.
AAGTAACGAGAGGCCATTATGTTCATGTCATAATTTGAATGTAATAAACTCGACTCTAGACTCTTATTGTGAATAACACCGTGATAAGTTCTGCATATTGTTCTGTTTTTTTTGTGGAGATTATTCCGATTCCATTTAATGTAATTGATTGATTTGATCGATTCTCAACCGATTCGGATTCCAAGTGAAAATCACACACAGAAAAAGAGAAGAAAGAAGAGTTGTGTTGTATTTTGTTTACATCGTTTCTTTGACACGCCCCTCCCACAGTGAAATGGATCAGACCAAAGCAATCAAAACACCGATTGGGTATAGATAGGCTTTTAAATAAAACAACTATTAAAACTATTTCTTCGACTTCCACCGTTTTGAGTCGAGCCAGTGCAGCCGGAGTCGACTCGAATTCCGTTTATTGTTTTCGGATCGATGCTCCGAATTGACGTGTGACGGAATCACGAATCGACTCTTCTGGAGTCGACTGTCCATCCCCTACCTTGAACCCCCCGTGTGAGGAGTAATAGCCTCGGCAGTAGGGACAACAGTACGAGATGTATCAACTCGTTGTGTTGATTGCACTATGTCAGAGTTTTGCGGAATGTCTTTTGCACAACCGTACCCGACCCAACATAGTCATGGTGATGGCTGATGCTTTCGTGAGTGTCTCTTTACCGTGAACTCTGTGTTTTATGCTTGATTGGATTAAAGTGTACATTACGTTAATAACACTCCCTTCCCTTCTCTCGTTTCCTAAATAAAGGATGGGCGACTGACTTTTAGTCCTGGTAGGAAAGTCGTGCACCTACCATATCTAAACTACCTTAGAGGAATGGGAGCCACCTTTCTCGATGCCTACACCAATTCTCCCATATGCTGCCCTTCAAGAGCAGGTAACTAACCCATAACTTTCAAAATAGTTTGATGAATTAATTTCAAATCTGTATGTAGCAGCTTGTAATAGACGTTCAATAAACACAATTGTCAATCATTGTTGATTGTATATTTACATTTATACATACATTTTACTCTATGGTCATTATAAAACCCCTTGTTTTATGTGGCTCTTTGCCCCGTTGTCAAGCTATGTGGAGTGGCCAATTTGTTCACCTTACTCAGTCTTGGAATAACTACAAGTGCCTGGACAGTAACGCTACAACATGGATGGACCTGCTGGAGAAGAATGGCTATCAGACGCACAGGTGTGGCAAGCTGGACTACACCTCAGGGAGTCACTCTGTCAGGTAGGCAGAAGGTTTGTTTTGCTCATCAGGAGAATGGCCAACAGGGGCTGGAACATTTGAATAGGGGTCCCTTGTTTCCAGCATGGATATGAGTGCAATAGCTGTAGACATAACAATGTAGTACAAATTCAAACGGACACAGAAAGAAAATACAGATTCTTCCGAGGAATATTGCAGGTGTGTGTGTGTGTGTGTGCATGAACATTATATGTTTGCAACTAAGGAATTCTCATTAATTGTTGTTGTTGTTTTTGTGTACATCTGCAATCTAGCAATCGAGTGGAAGCCTGGACGCGCGATGTGAAGTTCCTGTTGCGCCAGGAGGGCAGGCCTGTGACCGAGCTGGTCGGGAACGCGTCCACGGTCAGGATCATGACCAAAGACTGGGAGGCCACCGACAGGGCCACCCAGTGGGTGCAGGACGTGGCTGCTCGGTTACACCAGCCATTTGCCCTCTACCTCGGCCTCAACCTTCCCCACACGTACAAGACCAACTCCCTGGGGCCCACCGGAGGGGGGTCCACCTTCCGCACCTCCCCATACTGGCTCAAAAAGGTACGGGAGCGCTCTGTTAGCTCTGCCTTAGAGGACATTGTGTCGATTGTTCTGGAGTACCTTTCAGCTATTGTTGTAAATGTGGAGAATAAACGAACAAACCTTAACCCTTGCATTTGCACGCACACACACACACACACACACACACACACACACACACACACACACACACACACACACACACACATACACATACACATACACACACACATCTACAGGTATCCTTTGATCTCATCTCTATTCCTAAATGGCGGCCCATGGCTGCCATGCACCCAGTGGACTACTACTCCACCTTCACCAAGAACTGCAGCGGAGAGTTTACCCAGGAGGAGGTCAGGAACATACGGGCCTTCTACTACGCTATGTGTGCTGAGGCAGATGCCATGCTTGGTTAGTTAGTAGTAGTAACCGGTGGTTATCTGCTATTTCTCATATGTTTCGAATGAAACAGTGGTTTAATTGTTTTATTCATGAGCCCTAGCATTCAATAGCATCTTTATGACTTGACACCCCTTTTCTGCTTTTTCAGTCCTTTGTGATGTCTGTTATTCTACCGCTCCCAGGCCAGGTTCTTGCAGCTCTGCGATCCGCCGGGCTGCTGGACAACACTGTGGTGATGTTCACTGCCGACCACGGGGACCTGGCCATGGAGCACCGGCAGTATTACAAGATGTCCATGTTTGAGGGCAGTGCCCACGTCCCCCTGCTCATCATGGGCCCTGGACTGGCTTCTGGCCTGCAGTCCAACCAGACGGTGTCCCTTGTTGACCTCTATCCCACCGTTCTGGGTAAGAGAAGCAGGAAGCAACAAAACAACACATTGGGATTGGTAGACAACAGCCTCATAAAAATATGTATGATTGTTCCCATTTGCAACGAATGAAATGAAAAGAAAGTATATTAATTTCTTAATTCTGCAGAGCTTGCAGGCATCCCAGCACCAGGTGACCTGAGTGGCCACTCCCTCCTCCCTCTGCTCTCCAAGTCTGGCACCCGTCCACCAAAGCTACATCCGGGCTGGGCTCTGAGCGAATACCACGGATGTAACGCCAACGCCTCCACCTACATGCTGAGGACGGGCCGGTGGAAGTACATCGCCTACGCAGATGGTCAGAGTATTCCCCCGCAGCTCTTTGGTCAGTCCCCTGCCACGACGGTCTCTCTCTCTCTCTCTCTCTCTCTCTCTCTCTCTAATTCACATGGATTCAAATGATGCAAACTAACAATGATCTGTGATTTGATTCATTTTAACATTTACATTTTCATTGTTATATTTAAAAAAGAAAAAGGCTTTGTACGCTAGTAATAATAACATGACTATTATTTTGTGATATTAGGTAACCTTACACCTATAAATAAATAAGACCAAATATTATCACAGCAGTATGGAGTCATATGCCTGTTGCTCTGTTTCACCTTCCCCTCCATCCTCTCTTGCAGACCTAACACTGGACAAGAACGAACTTCACAATGTGGTGAAAAAATTCCCACAGATCGGGGCACATATGGAGGAGCAGTTACGTAGTATTGTGGCATATCCAAAAGTGTCTCAGGCCGTACAACTGTACAACAAGCAGCAATTCACATCTTGGCGGAAGAGTTTAGGGAGCAATTACAGCGAAGTCATGGCTAACCTAAGATGGCACGTGGACTGGCAAAGAGACGTGTCGGCTAATGAGAAGGCGGTCGATGATTGGCTCAATGGCACATGATGGATTATGGACAGTGGACAAGGACATAGCGTCCTTGTTATTCTGATGGACACCATCACGAAAGATGTTTGATTAGTAATGGCAGGGGTACACCCTCAGCAAGACTGTGTGTGTGTGTGTGTCAAGTCAAGTCAAGTCAATTTTATTTGTATAGCCCTTAATCACAGTCTCAAAGGGCTTCACAGGTCAT
>OOFB01028470.1:0-14335 GCA_900323305.1 Trachyrincus murrayi
AGATTCGCATAACACCATCAAAAAATGATCCTGAAAGATTTGTCAAGTTCATTGATGATTGCTGGGTGGCCTCTCCCAGCCCCGCCCACTTCCTGTTTTCTTGAAAATCTCTAAAGGGGGCCTTGTGGGGTGTCATCGGACTCAGCTCAGTGCAGCCAATCAGCTGCCCCCAAGCCAGGCCCACTTCTATCAAGCTGATTCCTTGACGGAGATCTGTGCTCTACTGAGCATATTGTCTAGTTACAAGGCCTATAAATTGTGTTCAGTTGACAGCAGATGGTTTTATATTTTATATGTCTTGTGTGTACTGTACATAGCCGATACTTGACTTGTAACTCTGGACTGCAATTATGCTAAATTATAATTGGAACCTAAATAGTATCTGGTATTTTTGCATCATTTAGCAAATGTATCAAAGATTACCACAGCATTATCAGTCATAATTCCATACATACAATTCCATATGACATTGGATATTACTTAAATCTAAACTTGAGATGTTTTACACCAGTCTTGTTTGTGCAGTATTGAATCATCAGAGTTGAAGGCACACTTTGATAGCAGGCAGCAGCTGTCAAACAAGATTTACTGTGATGGAAAAATAGCGTCAAGAGATGTTTGTTGTGTCATTGTTTGACTTCCGGTCCAACTCAAGAGAGAAATTAAATCAAGAAAATGTAATAGAGATGGGAGGGATGTGGGACATAAAGATTAAAGATGAATGATTGTTTGTGTGTGTGTGTGTGTGTGTGTGTGTGTGTGTGTGTGTGTGTGTGTGTGTGTGTGTGTGTGTGTGTGTGTGTGTGTGTGTGTGTGTGTGTGTGTGTGTGTGTAAAATTTGGGGGGCTATTAATCAAAGGAAGGGGAGTAATACTTTGAAAGATGGAAGAGGACATGCAAGATTATACCAGACTAAAGGTTTACAAGTGGTATATTAATAAGGTATAAAAGTGTGATTGCAAATCAGTGAGTGAGTCAGACGAAGGAGATGAAGGGAAAATGCAGTTCCACAGCAGTGTTTCACAGCAGTGTTTTGCTTATTGCACAAACATGCATGCATACATACAATGCTAATAGCTGTCATGGTGTGTGGTGCTGTAGTCAAGCTAGATAAATTAGAGTGACCTAGGGTCTTCTTCATGCATGGATCTCATTAACTGTAGAGACATGAATAGCAGCCAAAGCGGACAATGGTTATTACAGTAGTTCAAACAGTGACTTGCATTTTAAAAGGTATAAAAGGTACATACACACACAAAATGAAGCTTAAATGTAATAGGCATTTGTATTAAACCATTCAGTACTAGAACAGCAGTTTTTTTTTTTTTTTAGCTCTTTGTTTTAGTGAAGATATTGTCACTGGTCATGTTTTATGCTGGGTGTAGACATAATTCCACCACCTAGGGCTTGGCGATATGGCCAAAATCTTCTATCCCGATATACATAGGTCATTTAATATCTTGATAACTAATATATATATAATGTATAGCCATACTATACATTACATAATAGCTCTGTTATCACTAATCTGTTCTGTAACTACTTTAATTATATGCACACTTGCACAGGTCTAAATATTGGTTGCATATTCAACACCTCAAACCAAGTAGCCAAGTAAGCGCATTAAACATGCCGATTGCTTCTAGAATTGTTTGTGAAACGTTTTATTTCATATGCATTCAGAGAACTGCCAACGACCGGAAATATCAATTAACAGTAAATCACTCCTCTCACTGTGTGCAGTGAAAATCAAATTAGCTTACAGCCTGTAAAGTTGCATTTAGCTACTCAAAAGCTAGTTTACTTGCATAGTTCATTCACCAAAAACCAAATGAAAAATGGTGTAATCCTGACCGATCAAGATTTGCATTTCCATTTAGTTCATAGAACAAAAAAATAAATAAAAGATAACTGCTTGTTGATGCTTGTAGGGCTGCACAATTAATTAGCTAATGGTAAAAGGATGCAATTCATTTAGTCAAATCTTTTTACAAAAATGATTACAACATAAATAAAAATCCAATTACAAACTGTTACAACTCAGAAATTGCTTTATTATTATTGTTTTTTATTGAATCGATAATCAGTTAATAACGATCACAATATTAGGCAAAAGAATCGCAATTATCATTTTAGTCATAATCGTGCAGCCCTAGATGCTTGTATGGGCCACTTTCAGTGTCTAGTTTAGTTTAGTGTCACATTGAAACATTTATAAAAAGCTAGACTGCGGCAAACAATAGCAGTGCATGCTGGGAGAGTTGAGTCAACTGGGGAGCCAATTAAATGGCTGCGAGTGACTTTGCCAAGAAATTTGCGACTATCACCGAAAGACTGGAAATCCACTGCTGTTCTTACAAACACAACAGGACAAAACCGTTTCAGGATGGACCACTAAATGGTCCAAATTTTATTATGTCATAAAAAAGGTCAATCAAAAAGGAGCTGTACCATGCCATTCTCGTCAGTAAATGCCCATATTGTTTCACCAATTAATTTATCACACAAGAGGAGGAAAAAAAAGAACAAGAGGGCAGTGCAAAGTCAAACACTGTAAATGGCATGGCCATTTATGCTTAGCCAAGTTCCTGGATGCCCATTAGTGGAGGACCTCTGAGATTCAATACAAAGGAATGGATCATTTTCTCCCCACATTCGGGAATTACAAAAACTGGAGACAATTACAAAGGCACAGGACTAAATCACCTCTACGAACACAATTCTGTTTTTATATTTCATATAATATTTGCAACTCTGATTAAATAACTTGTAACTGGCAACCAATAGACGATTTGCTACCAAGTTAAATAGGCCCATTCAGCATTTAACTTGACGTTTGAAAGTCTATTTTCCTGCATGTCTGTCTGTATTCAGATGTGGCTGCCCTTGATCTTTGATGCCTGTCTAGATGTATTTTGCTTCAGTCCCTTTAGTGTTTTGGCTTTGTATTCGTTTGTCTGTCTGCTTTCGATATGCCAGTCTGCAAATCTGTAGGCTGTAATCTCTGTTTTCCATCTATCTACCCACATGTCTGTACATCTGTCTCCTCTATCTGTAGGTGTAGAGCTGGGTGATGTCACCCAATACAGCTGGGCAAAATAACAAATATGGGTATTGTTGGATTTTGGTGATTTCTTTAATATGATAAAAAAATCCCAGTCATAAATGGGATGTTTATCTTATTAGGTTGAAAAATAAATCAACTTGTTTTTCTAAATTTGTTTGTTTGGAGTAAATAGTCAACATTAAATCCAAAATATTTACTTTATCAATACTGGAGGAATTGATAGATAGAATCAGGACAGAATGCCCAGCTCTGCTATCAAAGTGTCATCGAGTAGATGGAACCCAGATGCTGCATGAAGGAGGCTTCTTTGCAACACTTTACAGCACTTAAGGTCATCTATTATTAAGAGATAGTCTACAGCGGGTAATGGACACATGGACACACAAGTGCTGTGAACTCCTTGAGGAGCAGGTCAGTTTGATACAGAGTCCCTGCATATAAATTGCTTAATAATGCCCCATTTCTCTGAGGGTGTGTGTGTGTGTATTTGTTTATCTGCATGTGGTGTAAATCTGTGAGTTTATCACTTTATAAGGTGTGTTTGTGTGCGTGTTGCAAAAACCTTGGAATAAAGTCGAGAGCTACACTTCTCATTCTCTTCATCCATCTCTTTCCACTGTCCCTCTTCATATATTCTCTTTCAATCTCACTATCCATCTCTCTCTAACAAACTCCTCTTCAACATTTTATCTCGCTCTCTTTCCCCCCCCCTCTCTCTCTCTCTCTCTCTCACCCACCCAACTTCTATTAATCTTCCTATACCATCATCCATCGCTTCTCCTCTACCTGTTATCTTCCCCTGCCTACCCCTCATCATTCCCTCTCTCTCTCCAACACTCTTCACTATATTTCATACTCGCTTTACCAATTTATCTTCCTCCTGCCTCGTCTCTTTGCTTCCAACTTTGTTTTTATTTTCACGACACTTGGAATGCACCTGGTGATGGTCTGTGAGATATATAATCTACTTCCCCCAATGAGTAATACATAGCCCTTGATTTTCAGCTGAGGAAGCAGAAAAGCAAGTTTATTGTTTTTACATCATACATCTTAAGGGTGTAACGGTACACGTATTCGTACCGTAGCGTTCGGTGCGTGTTACTTCACTTTTTTTGTGTGCAGAACTAAAGCTCAAAACTCAGTTTCCCCCCGGAGCCGGATCTTGGAGCCGTAATTAAAAACTAAAGTAGCACATAAATCGCCAGTTAAACTCACGTCTGGTTTGTTATGTGTTAGCTATAAGAACACAGATAATGTTATTCGTCATGTATGCTAAAATGTAATTAATTTAGGTAGCATCAATTGATTAAAAGATGCCGCGATGCCAATGCTACCTAACGCTAGATATGATCAAAACAAATATATTTTTTACAGGTTGACAGTGATTGAGCCCCGGTACGACGTTCCCTCTTCAGCCGGCAAGTCATACCAGCCCTTTATAAACAAGCCATACCAGCCCTTTATAAACAAGGTCATAACAGCCCTTTATAAACAAGGTCATACCAGCCCTTTATAAACAAGGTCATACCAGCCCTTTATAAACAAGTCATACCAGCCCTTTATAAACAAGTCATACCAGCCCTTTATAAATAAGCACAAGCTCTAGTTTGGTAGAGGTTTTTTCAACTGCAGGAGACATTGTTAGTGCCAGCAGATCTGCCCTAACTGCAGACAATGTGGACAAATTAATTTATCAGATTTTGTTTAAATTAATACCTAGACCTAGGTATGAAAGAAAGATATGTGCATTTATGTCCTTTGTTGAGGAAATAATGACCAATTAGCCACTGTTTATAACTTGGAGAATGAAAAGAAATGTTACGTGCTGCATGTCTTTTTTTTCCCACTGTACCGAACCGTGACTTCAAAACCGAGGTACATACTTTTGCGTACTGTTACACCCCTAATATATCTGATTAAATAGGTTTAAGGTATTGAATCTTCTTTTTTTGTTATTCCAATGCCTATTTTATATTTATATATATTTTTAAATTTCTTCTGTAGGGATAAATTATCGATAACACTTAACTGCAGGCACCAAATTCAAGAGTGCTAAACTTCGGAATAATAATAATAATATAAAAAAACTAGCATAATAGATAGTATTAGAGTTGTCCTGATACCGATACCAGTATCGGAAATGCCTCCGATACAGCCCAAAATGCTGGATCGGGTATATACACATCATTTCTCACCAGTCATAAGCCGTGTAATAACCGGCGTGTGGATGCACACCGCTGCTTCCCGGTAGAGGACCCGAGAACAGCATAGCTGCCCTTTTCTCTGCCTGCGCATATGGATACGTGCAGAGCGTATCACAGGCGAAACTATTACATTTGATTATATGTCGCATTAAATCCAGTCTATTATACATTTCTCCTTTCATTATTTCGCGAGTGAGAGTGTGTTGGCCTAACTCATTCCAATAAAGAGTAATCCCCCTGATTCCTTCTCCCCTTGTTAAAGTGATATTTAATTTATTCCACGTTCCTTTACAGTATTCCTTTAAGTCTAAACTTATTGACATGGTCAGAAAACCGTGTGGCTCCACTCTTAATTAGTCCAAACTAAACTAGCGTAGCGATCTCTGTTTACATGCCGTTGCGTCAACATATTAACAATAACCCTTATATTCGGCACACAATTAGTTATATTGCATACAATTCAGTCATGTTATATGTATCCATTTACTGTATTCATATTTTACGAAGTTTGGAAATGGGCTAGCCTAATATTCAGCTTTTTAATAAAAAAATAAAAAAGTAATTGGTATCGGGTCGGTACTCGGCATCGGCCGATACACAAGTTCAGGTATCGGAATCGGGAAGAAAAAAATGGTATCGGAACATCTCTAGAGTATAGACCATTAGTTTAGAGTCAACAAATGTCACCTAAATTATTTACTCCTTTAGAGATCCAACATGTCACCTTTATTCAATACATGGCTGATGATAGTTTTTGTAATCAACCGGGAAAATTGTTCATTAACGCCCTGTTTTAGCCAGGTCTCTGACCAATAACGTGATACCAGTATCCATTAACGACCTGTTTTAGCCAGGTCTCTGACCAATAACGCGATACCACTATCCATTAATGCCATTGATATTAGGGCTGACCCAATGTATATTTAGATATCTGTATATCCCATAACATTCATTCAGCAGGTTGGTATTCCAAAATTATATAATATTATATATAGTATGTTATTGCTTCCAGTGCCACTTTTCCATGTAACCACAGTGGTAGGAGCTACTCAAAATTCCCAAGAACTCAATGTGTATTCATTATGAATATGACTGAAGGATGGACGTGCTACATTTGCTAACAAACATTGCAGTACCAGAGAACCAGGACCAGTTAACTTTATTACCATTGAATGTTTTTTTTAAAAATGTGTATAGCCTAGGTCTAGCTTTACTGCGCATAAAATGAGCCTGCTAATAAACATACATGCTAATAATAATCCAAAGTGCTTTAATATAGGTGAATGTGGTAGCAATAATAGGCCCTAAGTAGAGCATAATAATCACTGTGTGTGTTTTATAATAGGTGCGTAGACCTGACCCTGAAAAAAAAAATTGCAGAAGCGGCAGTTTGCAAAACCACCCAGTGATAAAAGAAAGGGAGATAGCGCTGAAGCAATAACAAAGCTTTTTGCGGATATGGATATGCGGGCCTATTATTAAAAGACGATATCTGCAATTGACGCAGAACATTATCCCCAAAAGGCTCAACAGTTAGTGAACACGTAAAAATATAATTACTACTGCAACAAAGTGTGCAGTGCAACTGAATGCAGCAGCTCATTACAGTAAGTCTGACAACAGACATCTGGACCTCGGTGGAAATGGAGGCCTTTATGGTTTGTGCATTTCAATACAAACAATTGAGAGGTTCAGTTACTACCGATGGAAAACCAAGGAGAAAGGTGGGAGAGCCATGCTGTTGTCAATATTGCCAAGAAAACGGCAGAGTGAATGTCATTACGAGAACGGCATTGATATGGTATGCACTAGGGGTGTAACGGTTCTTTATAAACCCAGGGTAGGCTCACTATGACATCAAATGCTCCGTTCCTTGTCCCTGCCCTAACGTGAAGGTCTGCCCTATGTCTGCCCTAACATGAAAGAGTATATTTGAAAAAAATTTGAAATGATAAATAAACATAATACAAAATAAACAAATATAGGCCTATAAAGTGCAATAATCTTGCAGAATCCTAATGTTCCCAGATTTAATGACGCTGGAGGATCTAACAACTGCTCGCTCTCTCCGGTTGCCATTCTCTACTGACCAGCAATCACGAAATCACTGACGTTATCGATAGTCATCATTGTTACTGGCTGTGTATATAATAAAGTATAATAAAGTCCTGCTAATATAAAGTATCACTGTTTATAATTATATGGCTGTGACTCCAAAATGTTCTAAAATCAGGTCTTTTTTTCTCTGCCGTACCGTATTTCAATCCGTCCCGAACAGTGCACATTTGCGCACCGAACCGTGTGTGTCATCCCATACGGTTCATTTTTTTGACGGGAACCATTACACCTCTAGTATGCACAGACATGATCCTTCAACAGAATGGGGTAAAATACAGGACTTTAGCAGCACACATAAAGCCATCAAAAATGTTTTTTAATAAGAGAAAGGACATAAATAAAAATATAAAAACTTGTTGGAACTTCACAATATTGAGGTGGCCACTGAGGCAGAGATTGCAATTGACAGCTTTACATTCTGATAAACCCAAACCCTGGACCACACCCCAGAGCAGGGGGGCATGACAATCAATGTCGCCGTCCCAATCAACTCAGCGCTGTCTTCCAAAGAAAATGCACTGCAGTAAATGACGCGGATGATAAACAAAATCAAGACACTTGACTCGACAGGATGACGACACTGTAACCACCGCGGCGAGCTGACAGTGCTGGATTTAAAACAGCAGAAATATCTGGACGATGACGAGAAGAAACCTGTACAAAGCTTGTCCAGTGATCAGAACATACAGGCCTAGATGAATGAATGGCATCTCTGTTGGACGATGTTGGACACACAAAAGTACAAATAAATGGACATTGTGATGCTATTGGACTACAATGAATAGCGATGTATGGAGAGAAAAAAATGAAGATGCATAGGTTTCTTGCTTATTTTTCATGAACAAATATTCACTGGGAATATGCACCAAGAAAGGACAGCCCTAAATCAGTACCGATTCCAATACCCATAAAATGTCTACAGCATCGCTGTTAGACTGGCCTTTTCCACTTAGCTGAAATACAGAGGAAATTGATAAATAAAAAGGAGGATAACGAAGGAAGAAGCATGAATGGATCAGTATCAGTGAATAAGTGATAGCACTTACCCTTCATTCATCCGTCTTGGTGAAGACGTGATTAACACAGTGGATGAATGATACTCTATCTAGGTGGAGGTGTGCCACATTGGGATATGGAGTAATAGGTAGCAGAAAAGACAAGAGGGAGTGATGAAAGGAAGAATGCATGATACTGGGGAAGAAAGAGGGAGCGAAGAAGAGATTATGAGAAATTATGAGCTGGACACTCACAGAAACATTTTGATGATAGAGCAACAGAGAGCAAGAGAGAGATATACAGAAGTTTCTCTTCCAAGATAAGAAAAGAGAAAATCTATTTGATGTAAACAGAGGAAGATGAGGGCAGAGGATGGCAGAGAAATTTAAATTCACACAAAAATACCTGAACACATGCTTATGGCAGTGTGATCTTCAAGTGGAGAATCTCCTCAAACAGTCAAACATGAAAGCTCCAGCAGACTCGTGTTTTGTCCACACACACCACAGCCATAGGAGTAATTTGTGTGTATGTGTGTGTGTGTGTGTGTGTGTGTGTGTGTGTGTGTGTGTGTGTGTGTGTGTGTGTGTGAGAGAGAATTGCAAGCTGTATCATTTCATTTGGAATAAAAGCTTCACTTGAAAGCAGAAAACAATGTAAACAAAAACACCTTCTGGTGCCTGTGTAGACAGGTAGTAAACAGATAGTCGTACACTGATTGGTCAAATAAAAACTCCAACCAAGCTTATAATATCCAATAAGGCACAGCTGTTGGCTTCTCCACCAATTCCAAATTCCAATTCTCTCATGCCAAAAACCAATTGATCTTATGCTTCACCAGGAAAAACAAGTGTCAAATATCCAATACAATCTTAAAATTAGCACTGTGTAACATTCTGATGCATTGTGCTCTTGCCGTTTCCAAAATATATTAAGTCAGAGAAACGAAATGTCCTGGCCTGGTGATACTACCACCACCACCTCGTGAGACCATCCTGATATTCACGTTTGCGTTTCGCAATGAATATCAGCCTGGCCTTGGCTGGGCTTTTCGTGGCCTTAAGTTGTTTAAAAAACTTGTGCTCTCTTCGCTCTTGCCGAATCCGGTTGGAAGTAAAGCAAAAACATATTCTCATCTGAGACTTCTGTGCAGATTTCTGTTCATCTTTTAACATCGTTATTCAGTCCATTTTGGATAGAAAAAATGTTTGATTGCTCCATAGATTGCTACACTTTCCTTGGGCGCCGCCATTGTTTTTTTAATTTGGGCAGACTGCGGCACTCCTTGTTCGTCATGAACCAAAACTCCCTCCACTGAGCGCTGACTGGTCCTAGCATTTTAACATTTTTGGAAAAGGCTTCAGGATTGAGGCCATACCAATCTGCAGAGAGAAACAGAACGGCAAGACAAGGAAGATCTCACGAGGCTACCACCACACTGCTGTTGGTGCTATTGTCTATGGAGGCAAAAGTTGACCGAAAATAATCCTCTTCATAATTCATAAATGATTAGTTCAAGAAAAACATACAGAAAGGAAAGCTTTATATGGTTGAAACTCTTGCTACCAATCATGGAAACATACTTATATTGTGTTGAGTAATCGGGCCTCATGCAAGAACATTTGTGTATTTTCTCTTAACTTGATCTTACTTTTGTGCGTAATTACAATTCGTACGAGTGTGCCATGTCAGATTCAGCAAATGCTTGTAAGTACAGGAAATTGTCTTAAATGATGTGTCAACATGCTGAACCTGTTCGTAAATTAGTGCATGCATTCATGAGCATTTGAATTACCATAATTTACATCCCGAAAACAGCCGTTCTGCCCCATTTCTGCAGAAGCGCCATTTATTAAAAAAAGGCACCAGAACAAAAAATATTTGAGTGCAGAGCTTGAAGTAAAGAAATTGATAAACACAATGCATAATATTTAGCAGCGTCAGTAACGGCATTAGAGCACCTGCTAAGGAAAAGGAGTGGGAAACATGTAAAATGCTGTCAATGCGGTGTCCACTGAAGGCTGCAGTGTCCGAAATAAAATAAAAGATTTGATTTTAAAATAGATTCCAAAATACGACTTGGCAAGGCAAAGCGATCCATGTGTCCATGTAGTTTGAGGTGTTGATATTACTACTGCAAACCAAAAATATGGATATGTCATCAGAGATTAAGGAAATATGCCAAGTCAAAATACTGGCTTTTCTGACAACAATGCTACAGTCCTTTTTTCCATTCCGGGTCGGAACGTCTGTTTTTGTTTTGGCCTGTGTGATTCACTATTCTCCGAGTACCAGATATGAAACAAATTGGCACACAAACAGTGTCTGAGACGCATCGCCATGCATGCAGAGTATGGAGTTCTCAACAGCTTGATTTGTTATTATTCGTACGTTCCTATAACTATATATAGGCCTGATTAAAAAGGTTAATGAAGGTTTAGATAGAAGCGCTTGCATTCACTTGCAAAACTAAATAGCTTGTTGAAAAAGGACAGTGAAGGACAATTATATCGCGGATATAATTGTGTGTGTGTCTGAAACAAACCAAATATATGAAATGTCCCTTAAACGAATCAACTGCAGAACCGCCATCCAAACCCAGCTTCGCCAGACAGAAGAAGCAAAAAAAATCAGTCATGATAGCCTACCAAATATAGGCCTATTAAATTAAGTCTCTCAAATGAATATGTCTCTCAATTTGTACAATATATAGGCGTAGAGTATGGAGTTCTCAACAGCTTGATTCATTATTGTTCATTCCTATAACTATATAGGCCTAATTAAAAAGGTTAATGAAGGTTTAGATAGAAGCGCACCACTGTGATTTTAGTTTGACGAAAATTTGCTTGCAAAACAAAATAGCTTCTTGAAAAACAGTGAAGGACACTGAATTCTTCATCGCGGATATAATTGTGCGTGTTGCGTCTGTCTGAAACAAACCAAATATATTAAATGTCTCTTAAACGAATCAATCAAATTTTACGATAGGCTAGCCTACAATATAAAACAATATACAATAAGTGTGTGTGTTGTGTCGGACACACATCGCCATACACGCAGAGTAGAGTTCTCAACAGCTTGATTCGTTATTATTCATTCGTTAGTATAATTATAATACCAGTGTTGACTTGTCCCTCAAGCGAATATGTCCGTCAAATTTTACAATAAGCCTATTATTAATTGTGGGAGTTCTTGTGTCGGACACTGCCATATGCGCAGAGTAGAGTTCTCAATTCTACTCTGTCATTGTTGCCATTATTATTATATCCTACCTTATCTCCTAACAATGCAGGCATTTCCTTGTTTAACTAGCACCGTCATGGTCTGCGTGGAGATAGGCGGAGCTGGGTTGGGGGTGTCCATTATAAACCACGAGCTGGTTTATAATTTGCAAACAATAATTAAATTACAAAAGGTATACATTAGCTGATCAACTTGCAGTGTAGGACTCGTCGTCACTTGTCATTGTCAAAATAGAATAATTGCGCTCGTCTCAAAATATAATGTTAATAATATTAGAATAATATAATAACAGTGCACCTGGCAACCTGCATGAGCTTTGAGTCTGGGGAGGAGGGGGTAGGTGGAGACAACTCTCCAATATTGTGATGTTTTGACTGCAGTACCTATTTTAAACGCTCAGTGTCATTGTTACATATAGCTCCTACAATCATGTCATGTTTAATAATATTAAAGTTGTTCTGAAGAGTAGGCTATAGGACAGTTTGGGCAAGTGCACAAAAGGCAGGACGATTTGGGCAAGTGCACAGAGCGCAGCGCCCCGACGAGTTTGCGTTTACTTTCGGTTTCAGTAGTTCAGCGGTAATGAAGCTTGGCGTACCTTAGAGAATATTAGGTTACAGACGAAGTAGGTGCGGGCGATATGGCAAAAATATATCACAATATATTCATGCAGGATCACGATCCATGATATTATCACGATTCTTTTTCATATTTGTTTTTAAGAATATTTTGCAACTTACTGAACAGTTCAACCAAACCAACCAATTTTCCAATAGAAGCAAGGAAACAAAACATAAAATAACAGGATCAGAGACCATTCAGGCAAAATATCTTATCCATGTGCAATTTAAAGTATTAACATTCAGTAATTATTTCTTGTCATAGTCTAGACTTGTATTCAAGTACAATCAGAAACATGACTCCCAAAACAAAACAACCATACAATAGCACTTTGGTACAGCATGTGATCATATATGTACACATACATTACTGAATAAAGAAAACAACAACCTACATATCTACAGATGAAAACCATAAATATGGGAAATGTTACTGCCATGTGTTTTTTGGTCCTATAGTTGTTTAGTTTAGTTTTTTGTTGGTCCTAGTCTATAGGTTTGTTACTTTAAATATCACGTAATTTATAACATGTAGTTTATAGTTTGTCAGTACATGATACTTATTATTTGAGAAATGTGATTTAATGTCGGCGATTTTAAGTTGAATTACGTTAGTTGTTGTCTGCATTGTTAGCTGACGGTTAGTTTGTTTGTCACTACTATGGTAACTGTGCCCCCAACAACGCTGCATGCATTAGGCATATGGCGTTGCGCCGTCTCATCAAATTAAATCGCAACGCAACTGATGGAGTGTGCAGAATCACTATAAAGGACATTTTAATCGTTCACGATCTAATATCGTCATATCGCACACCCCTAATATAGTACTCATTCTAGTCAATGTACCATTAACTGCATGTTACTGTTATAAGCCTTCACATGCTTGGGTGTACCCCAAGGCTACATATATTTTTGAGCCATAATGTTGAAGTGCCACTGTGGCAGTTCACCCTTCCACAAGTCAAGTTGCTTTTCTGGGCTCCTCCGATGCACAGGACAAAGGTAGTTGCTGTAACACAAGTTCAGGGTTTTTCCTGCATCGAGAATTACGAGGCGGCCGCCTCCGTCAAATTTCGTGCCGCCTATTTTCTATCAAGCGTTGCATTCGGAGGATTTCTGTCATTTTGTAACTGCAATTGCGGCGTTACGCCGATGTGGCGCTATATCGTTATCAGCACAGTGCACCGGGGCGCTGCCAAAACTGTCAAAGAAAAGTGCTGAAATTTCCCTCCAGAGCGTCTTTTTTTCCCCCCTACAATGTGTACGGCGGCGCAGTGATATTTTGTGGCTGTTCAAACAGGTAAATATTGTTTCTTTTGCATCCAAGCACATCCAGTTTATTTAAAAGGTTTCCTAAATTAACGTTACATCCCATCAGTGTAATGTTTTCAGCTTTGCAGATATGGCTCGTAGAATCAGCTTTACAGGAGGAGAATCGTGAGGGCAGATGAAACAGTGCAGACATCAATTGAGCCAGTGGAAGGCACAGTGCCGCACGCAACAGCGAACAACGCCTATAAATAGCAATGATGAATATAATGCGTAAACACCGAACCCCCCCCCCGGTCAATAACTTTCAGGATGGTACCACCTCCGCCTCATTTTGAGCCAGGAAAAACCCTGAAGTTTATTGGTGAGTTAGAAAAATGTTAGAGGCAGAGCAGATGGTAAATGCCGACATGTCAGAGCTCTCTTTCTGAGTGTGTGTGGTGATGGCTGGTTTATCTGGTGTGCCTTGATTGCGCTCATGCACCACAGGTGTGCAGCCTCACCCAGCCCCAGAGTCTAATCAGCCTGACTCAGGCCAGGTGAGGCTGAACCAGCCACCAACCACATATAACACTTAAAATTACAACCGACTTAAAAAACTATACAGGACTGATTAATTTCTGTAAAGTAAGTCTGAAGACATCAATCTGATGATATCCAGTTTGCTCTGGTAGCTATAGCCGGTGCAGTCATAGCCCTAGACCTTGTCACAAATACACAGAATGATACCAAAATATGAACAAAAAGGGTTGTTGTATAAAGTATGTGTTGCAACGAAAAATCAATAGGCCTACTATATTAAATCAGCCACACACACA
>OOFB01028477.1:12457-23771 GCA_900323305.1 Trachyrincus murrayi
AGAAAGGGGACACCCCGCCAGAGAGAGAATTCACACGCACGCACACACACACACACACACACACACACACACACACACACACACACACACACACACACACACACACACACACACACACACACACACACACACACACACACACACACAGTCAGCAATGGGCGTCACATTCCGTCAAAGACTTAGCAACATTTATCTTTGAGACTGCTGGGGAAACTCGGGTTTAATAAAATAAAACTGTCTCGGGGAATTGTCTTGAGTAGACGGTGACATAATGCATCCTCGTGGTTTGAGACACAGCCTTTTGCTACAAAGAATCAGTTGTGCTGTTTAACGCTAATGGATTAATAGGATCTAGCTAGTTCTCCGGGATTAGAAGGATCCGATTTCATAATTTCTAAATTCCATGAGCTATCTGGGCTGACCGTGGTTCAAACAGGGTAAAGCCCGTGCACGGTTCATTAGCATTCTTCACCAGCGTCCGTGCAGAAACACCGCTCTCCTCCGTGGCGGTACAACAGAAGCCAAAACCTCTGGTCGGTGAAATGCACGTTTGCGGGGAGAGTTTGCGAGAGAGGCGGAGATGGTAAGAAAAGAGATTGGAGACGTCGCTCCTCGTATATATCTGCTGCTCGGCGACAGAGAACAGCGTTTCCAATCACGTCTCACAATGGCGCACTTGCTTTCCAATTCCTCCATGTCAGCTCCACTCCTGGCAGACAACGGACGGTACACACCGGTAGTGTCTGAGGATAGCCCTCCGCGGGTCTTACCAGTCACCACATATTGAGACGGACACGGGTCTTCACATGCCTCACCATTACTACGGTCGCTTAGTAGATAACGGCCGGAGGACTTATGAATAAGAGTAGTGTTCACGAGGGAAACTTCTGACGTGAACAACGTTCTGGTGGGCACGCGAGGATCCTTGTAGCTTTCGGCTCGAACGCGGCTTGCTTAAGGAACCGCTCAGGCTACCGAAGCTTTCAAAAGATCCCTTTGTTTTTTTAGGGGCTGCTGGTTTGAAATTGCAGCACCGCGCGTCAGCCTGTCAGAGAACAAGGAAACTTAATCAGGGCTGCGGTGAACTGAGGTGAGCTGGCCGAGGGGAACACATCCGAGGTGTTCCAGGACGCCTTGATTTGACACAGACAGCGTGGGAAGAGATTGAAATGTGCTGTCCATCCTCACCAGGAGTCAAACAGAGAAAACAACCACACTCTCTTTTATAAGTAATACGAGACTGAAGGAGGCGATAACAATTGTTGAATATGACGCTGTACTGAAGGGTGCCGAAATCATTACAGCTGCAATGATTACTATTATTATTATTATTATTGTCCCCATCGCTCCGGCCACATCTCATTCAAGGTGCTCATACTAAACAGTACAAAGAGATACTAAATAAAATAAATAATAATAACCCCGAGGTTTGAAATTGGCCACACTGTGAACCGAGGATAAACTCTGACCACGGATGAGTGGACACACAGAGACGTGTTTCACTGACCAAATCCTGCTCCATAAATAACCATAACATGACACAGCCAGTATAACCGCCGTGTGTGTGTGTGTGTGTGTGTGTGTGTGTGTGTGTGTGTGTGTGTGTGCGCGTGTACCCCTGAACTTTTTACCTGCCAAATGGTCAAATCTCATTGGCTGGTTGTTGAACGTGGACCCTGCAGAGGTTTACCTTTCGCCAGGTCTTTGCGTAGCTGCATGACGGCCTCCATGTCACAGTCGACGGTGGCATAGGCGTGGGGGATGGTGGTCTTGGACTGGGTCAGCCTCTGGGCGATGACCCGGCGGATGTTGGACGCCGGGAGGTCGGTGAACGTGCCCTATAGTGTGGAGATGCGGGGGGGGGGGGCAGAATAAGATCAGGGGGCAGAGCGGGTCATCTGGTGACCAGGAGTCTGCTAGTTCGATTCCCGGCTCCTCCTAGCCAGGTGTCGAGGTGTCCCTGAAGCAAGACACCTTAACCCTGACTGATCCAGACCAGTGTGTGTATGAATGAGTGAATGAATGAATGTGTACAAATGCGTGAATGCGAGGCATTAATTGAGTTACATGAACATAGTCCATTTAGCATTTACAGCGATGTGAGTGGAGGGTCTGGTGAGCCATCAGGTGGACACCAGGCCAGGACCATCAGCATCTCTGTTACTGGACGGAGACGTCTAGTGGTCAGGCTGTTCGACTCCCAAGGCTGGAAAGGTTGTGGGATCGATCCCCAATGTCTGCAGACCTTGTAGGCGTCCTTGAGCAAGATGCCTTCGAACCACTACCTGCTTCTCAATGAACGTATCGTTATTCACTGAAAGTCCCTGGGTCAGAAAAGCAAATAAAATCAAAATAGTGAAAAAAAGGACTACAGAAAGTCAGCCTGTCCATAGAGGACTTACTTAACTTAGAAGAGCAAAGACAGAAAAGGTTCTCGCATTATGTTCACATCTGGTGTCATAGGTGAACAACAGCTGTAGCGTCTCATTGAGATTGGCATAAAACAAGTCGTTTGATGAAGTAATGATTGACTCATCTGTCATCTCACGGGGGGGGCTACACGTCTCTGGTGGAGGAGTTGGAGAGACGGTGCAACCTGATGGTGCTCCGTGCTCGCCCTGCCCTACAGCATGGGCGTTGTGTGCAGAACCACCGGTAAGGAAAGACAAGGCCAGTCTCCACGTGGGGGTTTCCGTGTGTTTGTGTCGACTGCAGGAAAGGTCCGGACGTAGTTGTACCAGAGGTGGTGCATATCAATGCATTCTCCTTGGCCCGGGGGGGACAGAATATCAATAGGGCTTTGACACCTGGTGTATCGTGATTGTTACGTTGCTGGGGAATCGTTCATTAGTGGGGAAACCACAGTGAACATCGTAAGATATATTTCATATGGAGAAGACGGGAGAGAAGGGGGCTATGGAAAAAAATCGATTCACGCAAGAATCACGATTCTTATCTTCTATGATTCTGAATCGATTCACAACTGGCAAAAAAATATATATACATTTCCACATCGGACCGGAGTAGACCCTGAAGTTAGTATCCCTATGTACTGAATCCAGAATCCATTTTGAATCGGGAATTGATTTTGAATCGAATCGTGAGATACCAAAAGATTCACACCCCTAGAGAAGACCAACACAACCCGATGATTATTCACGTTGATGATGATTCGCGTTGATGATTTATATGCACACTTAAAAGCATAGACAACTTTCCACGACGTTTCATATGAACGTACCACAGGCCCAGAAACAACAAACCAAAGGCATCATCGAAAAACCAAACCTAGTCGGATTAAAGTTAATCTCCTAAGAGAGAGGTTGAGTCAGTGTGTCTCCACTGATCTCCACACGCACGCCAACAACAAACCTCAAGCACACACACCGCGTCCCTGGCAACCCGCTCCTAACAGACCTGGATTTCTCTTCTTAAGCACAGTGTTTATACGGGTGAGTGTGTTTGCAGAAGGATTAACGCTAGTGTAGAAGAGAGCCGGGGGGCAATGAGCAAGGTGCTGTAGGCCTACTTTCAATTATTTACATTTACATTTTACATTTATTTAACCTGGTATATGGGCTCATTGAGATTTGAAACCTCTTTTTCAAGAGAGCTGGCCAAGAAGCAGCATATTATATATATATACTGTATATATATACACGGTATATATATATATATATATATATATATATAAACACATAACCTCTTACAGAGGTTAGGTTAAGAAGGCATTGACCAATACTCCACATCCTTCAGGGTTGATAGAACCTGAGGATGGGAAGTAAAGTCAGTTCATTTCAAGCTTACCGGAGCACCGTGCATGCCTGGGATAGAGAGCGGGGGGATGTTGGGTCTGCTGCCTGGTGCTGGAGGGGGCGGAGCCGGGGCCGGGGTGAAGGGCGGAGCCGGGGTCGGGGTGAAGGGCGTGGGGGGGGCCGGGGTGAAGGGCGTGGGGGGCGCCGGGGCAGCCGGGACGGTGATGGCTGCTTTGGTGGGAGGGGAACCCTTCAGGAGGTTCAGTGCATCCCTGCAACACAACAAGGAAAACCTCAGACATTGTTGCCAAAGGCAGACGAGCGAGGACTCAGGTGTACAGCTACTAAAGGTGATGTCATTAGACGAGCGAGGACTCAGGTGTACAGCTACTAAAGGTGATGTCATTAGACGAGCGAGGACTCAGGTGTACAGCTACTAAAGGTGATGTCATTAGACGAGCGAGGACTCAGGTGTACAGCTACTAAAGGTGATGTCATCAGACGAGCGAGGACTCAGGTGTACAGCTACTAAAGGTGATCTCAGACGAGCGAGGACTCAGGTGTACAGCTACTAAAGGTGATCTCAGACGAGCGAGGACTCAGGTGTACAGCTACTAAAGGTGATTTCATTGACTTATTTGAACAGGAAGCTATGGAAAATACCCGACCGGATGAAACTGGAGGGAATCGGAAACTTGCAGCGGTTAAAAAAAAACAGTGTTGTATACTGTAAATATGCCACGACGTCATAAACAAACAAACCAAATGCTTAATGACGTGTCGGCCACGACAGAAATCTGAAATGAACACAACATGTGTCGGCTACGACAGAAATCACAGAATTTGTTGGAAAGTTGGAAAACTGTGCAAAGTGTACTACAGTCTATCCCTGAGTAAACAGGAAGTGCTGCGGATTCCATCTTGTGACTGGGCTCATTGATATGAGAGAGAGAGAGAGAGAGAGAGCGCAAAAGCGAGAGAGCGAGACAGAGAGCGAGAGAGAGAGACAGAGAGAGAGAGAGAGACAGAGAGCGAGAGAGCGAGAGAGAGAGCGAGAGAGAGAAAAGCCTATGCTTCTTCATGTAGCTCAACCACTGGGGCGTGGTGGTGGCATAAGCCTGCATTCGGCAGCATAAACACACAGCAACATGGCCGCCGGGAACTCAAGGCTGAATAACTAAACATGCGGATGTGTCGGGAAAGGCGTCCGTCTCCTCGTCGGTTCCAGAGACAGGTCTATTTATAGAGAATATGTCTTCAGTGTATATGCATGTTAGACGCTGGGATGAGATCCTATGGTTACGCTATTAAAAAACTAATCAGGATGGTCTAGCGGTGAGGGTGTGTTTACCTCCCAGCCAGAAACAAGCCCGTTTCTGGAGCATATTTCTCCGCCATATGCATGTTGACAGCAAGGGGTAATTTAAGCTATAGCTGAACCCGCATTTACACATTTGTTTTTGCTTAGACAGCATACAGCCCCATCACCCACTGTGCAGGTTTTGGTCATGCAACTTGCAACCTATATGAAATTCACAGGAAACGCCTATCTCTGACATTCTCATTCTCTGCCGTAGCTGTTAGGGGAAGCGGAAACATCTTGATAAGAGAAGGAGTCACAGACATGCGGTTTACCAGCTGGCTTTTTGAGTTCATCTGTGGAATTTCTCGCACATCTAGATGTTCTATGGTAAATCAACTACGATATGCTTCATATGTCATAAATTAGTATTGTACATGTTTTATTTCGGATTCTATTGTTTATTCATACTTTATTGATATTTTGTTTTACCTGTCTGCTGCTGTGACAACCAAATGTCCCCTTCATCTATCTATCCATCCATCTATCCATCCATGGCAGGGATACTGCAGGGGAGGCACAGGGAGGCTGAATGGAAGGGATAATGTAATGTATGGTAGTGAGGGCTCAATCGCACACCGTATAAAAACAAAGCACGGGCCTAACGAACACAAATGTGTTGCACACAAGAGCTGCAAATAAATGACTGTCCGCACGTGTGCAGCGAATTACTTATTTTGACAAAAGAAAGTTTGAGAACCACTGCATTACCCTAATGGGTTAAAGGGTTAACCCTAACCCTAAATGTAAATGTAAATAACGTAGTGTAAAATGACCCGAATTCACTGAGATAATCTATGTATAACCATTCCTCACAGCTAGCGGCTTCTCTGAAGTATCGAGGACTAAAGAGAGTGTTTCCAATAGTCTAGTGTGGGGCTTTCATTAGACGTCTGCATCTCTCGGTGCTTGTTTGTGAGACAGGCTTAGCAAGAGGTTGCTCCTGGTAACAATCCCCTAGTGTGTGTGTGTGTGTGTGTGTGTGTGTGTGTGTGTGTGTGTGTGTGTGTGTGTGTGTGTATCCAGGAGACGAAGAGGTAACTCTCGGTTATCCGCTCTGGGCCAGTGAAACCGTGTCATGAGAATCATATGCCAATCACACCAAACACCAGGCCTCTCCTCCCCCCTCCCCAGCAGAGAACTGGCTCAGGTGAAAGACAGGTGAGCCAGCATGTCATCTTTCCCACATGGCGAGACTGGGTTTGCACTTGGCATGTGAACACAGTGAGGAAGAAAAGTGTCAGAAAACACAGTGTACACACACACACACACACACACACACACACACACACACACACACACACACAATCTTGATCAATGGGAACATTAAAAAGAGGAATGGAACGGGACTGTAAAAGCGTGAAGGCAGAGATTGTCCCTCATGCGTCAGGTGGGCAGTCCCGGCCATCTGTGCCAGCTTTCACACAGACATCAGTTGATGTGTGAAGCAAAGGGGGATTTCACGCACACGCACACACACACACACACACACACACACACACACACACTGGATGAAACTGAACAGAGAGGAGCTGACATAATAGCAGCTGCATTGAGAGCCAAGAGAGGAGGAGGAAGAGGAGGAGGAGCAGTAAGAGGAAGAGGAAGAGGAGCAGTAAGAGGAGGAGGGGTAGGAAGAGGAGGAGGAGGAGGGGTAGGAAGAGGAGGAGCAGGAGGAAGAGGAGCAGTAAGAGGGGCTACGAAGATGAGAGGAAGAGGAAGAGGAGCAGAGCGCACGTGAAAGTGTTCTCTGCCGGAACCGTGTGGTTCTGGTTCAGTGCACAGTGAACAGGAGCCTAGTGCTCAGATGGACTCTTGGGTCTGGGCCAGAATCCCCAGAATATGTCGTGCACCAGAGAGAGAGAGAAAGAGGCCCGGCCCCAGGACTGTTCCTCATTGTTTTCTCCCCAATGTGAAGAAGAGGTCGGACCCCTCCTATCACACATGCACTTCCTCATTTCCTTCATATTGCAAGGGGTTGTCCGCTTAAAAAACAACTAAAAAGATGTGTGGAATTCCCCTTCAACGGTAGACCGCAAACAACTGAAACCACGGCCAGGTGATGTGTCTCGCTGCGACCGAGAGGCGGGGCGGGGGGCGTGTCTCGCTGCGACCGAGAGGTAGGGCGGGGGGCGTGTCTCTGTAGAGGGCTTGGTGACTGGTGCATAGGTGGTCAGAGAAAGCAAACAGTGAGGGGCGTGTCTACCGAGTAGGCGGCCGCCGCATGGCCACTTGGAACTGAGAGATGACTGGGGTTGTGAATTTGCAAGTCAGTTGTTGCCTCCCATTCATGTAAAGAAGAAGAGTGTAGAGAGCAAGCCATCCGGTTGGACAGAAGGAGAATGAGGTCCGGATAGGTTTACTTATTGTGAAACTTCAAAACGGTGAAGTCTGAAAGGGGGGGGTTGTATAAAAAGGTAAATTAAGGATGTGGAAGTATTCATTAAATACTTTCACATCCTTTATTAAGAATACATGAGAACTTCTGACTGGAATGTACTGGAACACACACACAGACTTGCCAGCAAGATGGAAAGAAGCACTGGGTGGAGTCAAATAAGCAGCCTACGTCAGAACACACCACCGAGCCGTGACATCACACACACACACCACACACCACACAGACACACACCACACAGACACACACACACACCACACAGACACACACCGCACAGACACACACCGCACAGACACACACACACACACCACACAGACACACACACACACACACACACACACACACACACACACACACACCACACACACACACACACACACACACACACATCACACACGCACACCCACACACACACACACACACACACCACACAGACACACACACACACCACACAGACACACACCGCACAGACACACACCGCACAGACACACACACACACACCACACACCACACAGACACACACACACACCACACAGACACACACCGAACAGACACACAGACACACACACCACACAGACACACACACACACACAGACACACACACACCACACACACACAAGGCGCCGTGGGATCTTCCCTGGCGATGAATGGGCGGCTAAATGAATAACGTGTATTGTTATTATTGAATAACTGGTAGGGTTAGGGTCAGTAAGATAAAACACTATATATGGACCACCGGAGTCAAGAGGCTAAAATGGCTGTTGGAGAAACACGATGACGTGCACATGGAAGAATCCAGCTAAAGTCCAACTAAAACAAACACACAGTGCCTTACAATAACCGCCTAATCTGGAGGCAAAACGCCACCCAGCCCCATACAAACAGTAATCTGTCCAGATCATTGCTTCAGCAAATGTCCAGACAGTAATAAGCTGAACCCAGGATCGTATAGTAGGCATGCCTCGTAGACAGTATTTGATGATAATCTTTAACACATGTCTTAATCTTAATGAGTTTACAAATTGGATGTTAAAAAAACCTGAAAACAATGCAACCGTTAACGATGCTTGCACTGCAACATAAAAGTTGAAAAGACGATATAATATAGGCCTATGCTATCCCGTCTTACTGGATCAGGCTAGAACCCAGTTGTTCTGACACATCTCCTAGAATGTACATATGGTTTTTATGCAATAGTTCGGTATAACCAGATATAAATGTGATCCGTGGTTTTTACACGCAGACAAGACGCACATCTCCATAATCAAACAAGCATTCATGATTTACAATGGCAATCAAATTAGCATGCAATTTGCATATTAAGACACATCCATTCGCTGCACGCTTATTCAAAAGGCAATTGCGACCACACAACCCCCCCCCCCTGCTCCATCCCGTTCAAAACAAGGCTTGTGAATATACTCCCCCCCCCAACATATGGCCTGCGTTTCTATGGTCACCGGCGGGTCCTGGAGAGACTGGGTTGCCATGGAAACAGCAGTAGCTTAATGAGATTCCCCAGCAGGGTGTGAGGGGGTAACAAGAGCGTTACATCAGGTCTCTGCTGACAGCAAGGTAACCATTAGAGTCGCTGAGGTGTGTCTGTGTGTGCGTGTACAACTTCATAGGCTTCATGCAGTCGAAACATACCACTGTAACGAGATTAAAGGTCCTCAAATGAAGCTCTTGCCTGCCACATTATTTCACTTATCTTTCGCCTTTCTCCCACCAAGTCTCTTCAATTAACTGTCCGTCTTTAAGGAAATAACAAGCTAACTCAGCCAGTGGCTGAGTAGTGACACCACTTAAGCCAACATATCTCTATACAGGACTAACAGTATTTATGATTTTTATTGTACACTGTCAGTTCCACGTTGTTCTGTTAACATAACGGGATTTTATTCCCTGTTTTACTTTGCCTGGCGACAGAATATGAATCTGAAAGCATTGTGGTACTTCTCTAGATGTCGGGCTATAATACCAACCAATTGCAGTTTAAAAAGTCTTTATTTCTACGGTTTAATGAGGTTCAGATTCAGGTTTAATGAGGTTCAGGTTCAGGTTCCCAGAGCAGCTTTTCTCCGACGGTGCTTTTCGGCTCAAGAAGAAGAAGAAGAAGACACAATACTGTCATCAGTTATAGATGGGGCAGCTAAAGCTAAGCTAGCGTTAGCCATACTCACTCCTTGGTAATCAGTCCTCGAGGACCGGTGGGCGTGGCCAAGTGAGGATCCAGACTGTGGGTGTCCAGGATGTGTCTCGCTGCTGGGCTTAAACGCAACCTGGAAAAATACACGGATAGATACATTAAATATAAATCTGATTAAAAACAGGAAATGCAAATGCAGACATATGCTTTATATTGAACTATAACAACAATACATCTGGTCATCCATCTATACAAACTAGGGCTGCAACGATTAGTGGGATCGACAGAAAATCAATCAAATCTAAATTTGATTATCAATTAATCATTCAAGTCATTCATCAAGCGCAAACACCAAACAATTGCTGCGTAATGCTTCAGAAATTCTAATATTTGGTAAAATATACTGCTTTAATTCTTCTTTGCTGCTTGTCAGATAAAGCACATGACACATGAACGCACAAGAGGCGAAATAAAACACAACTTTAGAGGAGGACTACTGACTTGTATGACTGAGGAGACGTCTGGAGGACTACTGACTTGTATGAGGAGACGTCTGTCTAGTTTACTTTAGAGGAGGACTACTGACTTGTATGACTGAGGAGACGTCTGGAGGACTACTGACTTGTATGACTGAGGAGACGTCTGTCTAGTTTACTTTAGAGGAGGACTACTGACTTGTATGACTGAGGAGACGTTTAATTTCCTTCCTAGTTTTTCTTCATTTGTTGTTGTTTTTGTTGGAATGTGTCTCTGTATGGCTGTTATGTAAAATTGAAAAAAATTGAAATTATATATATATATATATATAAAGAACATCCGTCTAATCATCTGCCCCTATTTGATTTAGTTTAGAATAAGAGGAAGGACTCATCACAAACTGTGTGTGCATATCAAATAGACCCTGCTTTCAGGTTGTTGTGGCCGCTCCTCCACTGGACTCGCTGTGTGTTGTGTAAACAGGGCCTGACACCATCTTGAAAGCTGGGGTGTGTCCATGGAAAAGCATCTTAGCCAGCACTCTTGTGCGTAATGATGAGTGTAGAGAAAAGACAAAGCTGGTTGTGGTTGATCTTGATGCAGTTTAACCTCCGCAACACACGTGTGAAGCCCTTTGATTACAATAAAAACGACTTGACTTAAAAGACACTGGCGATCATGTTTCAGATGATAAATAATTCAGTCATGTTGAATATTGCAATTTTGTGTATTGAATTTGAATATATACACGCATACATGGCTTTACTTTGTAGGGAAGCATGCAGCAGACCTGCAAGATGATCAATGAAATGTATTTCATCTTATCATACTTTTCTATCTCCTAAGTGAATGTGAAGGAACGGATGATATACCTGCTTGGTCCTCACAACACTATTAATACTAACTATATATACACTATTAATATACACTATTAATACTAACTATATATACACTATTAATATACACTATTAATACTAACAACATCAAATCTGTCATATGTGCAAAACAGGCCGAGCAGTAATATTGTTTTATTGGTGTGTATATAGTGACAAAATTAAATAACTACATGGGAGTTACTGCGGACGACCAGGCGATCCGACCACGCTCGGCTGAAGTGCGGGAGGGAGGGAGAGAGGGAGGGAGGGAGGGAGATAGGGAGGGAGGGAGAGAGAGAG
>OOFB01028478.1:0-11119 GCA_900323305.1 Trachyrincus murrayi
CAACTGCATGGGCTCGGTCTCATGGCTGACAGGGGAAAACTGGCGGGGCTTGGAGACTCTCGGCGGAGGAGAACGAACCGCCCCTTGTCGGCGCCGTCCTCGCAGCCGGTTATCTAGCCGGATGGCTAGAGAAACCAGGGATGTGAAATCCACCGCCTCGTCCCGAGCGGCGATCTCGTCCTGCAGGTGCTCATCCAGACCATTTAAAAAGGTTCCCCTTAGCGCCCGGTCGTCCCACCGTGCGTCCGCTGCCAGGGTCTTAAATTCCACAGAGTAGTCCGCCACACTCCGGGCTCCCTGGCGAAGGTTAGCCAGTCGCTTGGAGGCGTCTCCCCAGTGGTCAGGGTGGTCGAACACATCCTTTAGCTCAGAGATAAAACCATTCAAAGAGGAAGAGTCACTGATCTGGTGTGAATAGGCAGCCTCAGCCCATGCCAGAGCCCTGCCTCTTAACAGGCCAATTATGTAGGGTACCTTCGAGTGGTCCGTAGGGAATGTCTGTGGCCGCTGCAGGAAAACCAAGGAACACTGGAGAATGAAACCTCTGCATTTTCTTGCCTCCCCCGAGAAGGGTTCAGGATCCGAGGCGTAGGATTCTCGGGGAGGAGGTGGTAATGGAGATGGATCTGGGAGGACTGGCGAGACGTGCTGGGCTGCCGGGACTGGCGGAATGAGGTGAGCAGTAAGCAGGGTCACCTGGCTGGTTAGCTGGGTGATCTGGTAACTCATGGCCTGGTTGCTCTCTGCCAAGCTCCGGAGGATTTGCTCGTGTTGTCCAAGGAATTCACCCTGGCTGGCAATTGCTCTCCGGAGCACGGCAGGCTCCGAGTCCGGGTCTGCTGGGTCCATATTGGCCGGATCGTACTGTTATGGTCGTGTGGATACAGGACCCAATAGCAGACGACAGACCACAGAGACGTAGGTAAATGTAAAAGGTTTACTCGAGGATACACACAGGAATAAACAGTAAACCGGGTGGGACCGGTAGACAGGCAGGGAATCGGCAACAGACGTGGTAGTCAGACAGGCAGGAGATCGTAAACCGGCGGGGTAGTCAGACAGGCGGGAGATCGGCAACAGGTAAGGTAATCCAAACAAGCAGGTAACAGAGAGCGTAGCGTCAGTGTAAACAAATACGATCTGGCAAATGACAAACTGAGAAGCTGGGTTTTAAATACTCTCCTTGATTTGGTGAATGAGCCACAGGTGTGTGAAATGGCATGATGTCATTGGGGAGGAGCTGGAGACTCACTGCTGCCCCCTAGTGGCAGTAGATGGCCTAACACTTCCCTCCTCAACTCCTCCTTCATACTTTATGCTAGAACAACTTTTTACACTACCTTACTATCCAAAATGTTATGGAATGACTCAAAACCTGAAAATAAACTTCTGTGTTCTAGAATTGTTAGTGTACAAAATATAAACTATAAAAATCTATAAGCTGTCACTACTCCCACAATATTTAGACCCCATAGACATATTATACATCACAATGTTTAGCTCATCACAGTGATTGCTCATCTCAATTTTCTAAGCAATGGCGTATACTTTTTTACAAAAGATAACTTTAAATGTTCTCCACATACACACATTGAAATCTGAAAAAACACAATTCTCTCACTAGGCTATTAATATTCTTCCCAAACTTCCATATTCAACTCCTTCATACTTTATACTACAATACTACAACAATAATTCAAATGTTACTTACTATCCAAACTTCTATACAATGACTCCAAACTATTTATACTTTTTAAATTATTACACTTTTAAACCAAGAACACCCTAGCAACCACCTAGAACACCATTGAAAACCACCTAGATAACCATAGCAACCACCTAGAACACCCTAGCAACCCCCTAGAACACACTTATGCCGTCAACTTCTGTCACCTAGTGGCAGCTAGTCTCCGTCTCTCCCCTGTCTGTCTTGTCTGTTTTGTGTTGCATGTGTTAGTGGGCGTGTCGTCTGTTCCAGCTCCTCCCCGATGACTTCATTTCCCAGGACCTCCCCTGATCAGCAGTCACACACCTGTGGTTCATCAATTCATTAGCAACAGTATTTAAACCCCGGCTTTTCATTCACTCTTCGCCAGATCGTTGTTAAAACTGACCCAATCATTCTCCGTTACCTGCTTGTCTGATTACCTCGCCTGTTACCGAACCCCTGCTTGCCGATTACCTCGCCTGTTGCCGAACCCCCGCCTGTCTGACTACCACGTCTGTTGCCGATCCCCTGCCTGTCTACCGGTCCCGCCCGGTTTACCTTACCTACCTGCTGTATTTGTGTGTATACGATACATTAAATCTTTTATTTTATATCTGACGTCTCCTCTTGGTGTTCTGCGTTGGGGTTCCTAGAACAAACTATAACAGTATGATCTGGCCATTATGAACCCCGCAGACACAGAGGCTTTTCGGCAGATTCTCGCCAACCAGGGCTCTCTTCTGGGTCAACATTCTCAAGCCCTCAGAGACATTGCCAGCATGGCAGAAGCCTTTCGTCAAGCCGACTTTGACCAGGATGTTCAGTTGGGACGACACGAGCAGGCCTTAAAGGAAATGGCGGCCAGCCTCGCGTATCTGGCTACCACCCTGAAGAGCCTCCACAACCCTCCTACGCCACAGCTATCTCCAGTAGCTCCTAGCTCCGCCCCTAGTTCTCTTTCCACCGTACACGAACCCTTTGTTCCTGCGCCCGAACGCTACGACGGCGACTTGGGTACCTGTAGAGCTTTTTTAGTTCAATGCACTGTTGTTTTTGAACAGCAACCCCTCACCTATTCATCTGATCGGTCTCGGATTGCTTACCTGCTCGGTTTGCTGAAAGGAGCAGCACTAGCCTGGGCGTCCACGGTATGGGAGTCCCAGTCAGCAAGTTCCTCTCATATACAGACTTTACCCAAGAGATGCGGAGGGTTTTCGACCACCCCGTCCGAGGCCAGGAAGCAGCCCAGCGCGTATTTCTTGCAGAAGCTCTCTCCTCCGGAGAGAAATTATGATGTAGGCAACAGAGAGCTCCTCGCGTTGGCGCGTTGGAGGCTCGAGGGAGTTAGTCAGCCATTTGTCGTTTGGACTGACCACCGTAACCTCACCTATTTGCAGTCAGCTAAGCGTCTGAACTCCCGTCAGGCTAGGTGGGCGTTGTTTTTTGGTCGTTTTAATTTCATTTTAACATATCGCCCAGGGTCTCGTAATGTTAAACCTGATGCCCTGTCTCGGGTTTAGGAGGAGAGGGTTTAGGAGAAGAGTTCCGATCCAGTGCCGATTCTTCCATCCACTTGTTTCATCGCCTCTTGTCACTTTGGAGATAGAATCGGTGGTTAGACAGGCCCTGGTCCAACATCCTGATCCGGGCAATGGTCCACCTAACCGCTTGTTCGTACCCGAGCCAGTTGTCTCCCAGGTCCTTCAGTGGGCACATTCTACCCGTCTCAACTGTCACCCTGGAATCACCCGTACCCTCGCCTTTCTTCGCCAACATTTTTGGTGGCCATTTATCTCCGCCTGTGAGATTTGTGCCAGGAATAAGACCTCCTCTCGCGCCCGCTCCGGTCTTCTTCGTCCCCTGCCTATTCCCAGTCGGCCTTGGTTGTATATCGCTGTTGGACTTCGTTACCGGCCTTCCCCCGTCTAACGGTATGAGCACTATTCTTACCATAATAGATCAGTTCTCGAAGGCGGTGCATTTCCTTGCCCTGCCTAAACTACCCTCTGCCAGAGAGACTGCCGACCAGCTGGTGGACAATGTCTTTCGCCTCCATTGCATTCCTTCAGACATTGTTTCTGACAGAGGACCCCAGTTTATTTCCCAGGTTTGGAGAGCATTTTGTAATGCGCTGGGGGCGACGGTCAGTTTATCATCCGGCTATCATCCACAGACAAACGGCCAATCTGAGAGGGCTAACCAGGAGATGGACACAGCGCTCCGCTGTATGACGTCAGCAAACCCATCCACCTGGAGCTCCCAGTTAGCATAGGTGGAATATGCCCACAATTCCCTGGTTAGTACATCTTCTGGATTGTCCCCCTTTCAGTGTTCTCTGGGGTATCAGCCTCCTTTGTTTCCTGCTCAGGAGGGAGACATCGCGGTTCTGTCCGTGCAAGCTCATATGCGCCGGTGTCGAAGAACCTGGAGGCGTGCCCACACTGCGCTACTTCGCGCTTCCACCAGTTCACAGACTCACTGCACTCCTGCACCTGTCTACTCTCCGGGTCAAAGGGTTTGGCTTTTAGCTAAAGACCTACCGTTAAAGGTTAACTCGCAAAAACTGGCTCCTCGCTTTGTCGGTCCCTACGAGATAGAGTCCATTATTAACCCATGTGCTGTCCACCTAAAGCTCCCTCCCTCCCTGCGTGTTCACCCCACTTTCCACATTTCCTAAATTTAACCCGTCTCCTCCAGTCCCCTGTCCCCCCCTGCAACTGCCCCTCCGCATCCTCGGATGATCGATGACCACCCTGCATATACGGTCCGACGGCTGTTGGACGTGCGCCGACGTGGGCGTGGATTTCAACATTTAGTTGACTGGGAGCGGTATGGTCCGGAGCAGTGCTCCTGGGTACCCCGCGCCCAGATCTTGGATCCATCATTGATCCGAGATTTCAACCGGGAACACCCAAATACTTCCAGGCGTACGCCAGGTGGCGTTCGTAGAGGCGGGGGTACTGTTATGCCGTCAACTTCTGCCACTCTGCCTGTCTGACTACCTCGCCTGTTGCTGAACCCCTGCTCGTCTGACTACCACATCTGTTGGCGATCCCCTGCCTGTCTACCGGTCCCGCCTGGTTTACCTTACCTACCTGCTCTATCTGTGTGTATACGATACATTCAATCTTTTATTTTATATCTGACATCTCCTCTTGGTGTTCTGCATTGGGGTTCCTTGAACGAACTATAACAGAAACCACAAAACTAAAACAACCTAGCAACCACCCAGAACACCATAGCAACCACCTATATCACCCTAGCAACCACATAGAACACCGTAGCAACCATCCAGAACACTAGCAAGTGTGCAGAACATCCTAGTAACCATCCAAAACACACAAGAAGCAACATATAACACCCTAGCAGCTACCATAAAACTACAGCACTACTTCACGTCACTCTACTGTAAATTCCCAATATACCAGGTACTAAAAACTTAATTTTCAGCAAGCTGCACACCACAATTTCTTTTGAAATTGTACTTTTTCTAGTTATTATTATTATTTTGTTCCCCAGCATTCTGGGAACATCTGGGAGCAAATAGATTACATGACAGATGTTTATAATACATAAACATACAACATTACACAATTCCTTGTCCTAGTTCGCTACAACCTGTTCAGTAATGGTCCAAACTCAACAAGCTGAGCAGCAGTTGACCGTGGATGACAGACTCAGGTTAAAACATCCGACAGGACGGATGAGTTCCATTTATTATTTGTTTTCACTTTTTTAGTTAAACAGACTTAATCTACTGCTCATTTAAACATAAAGGCAACTCATCGTTGAATGGCTTTTGACAATAAGCAGCGGGGGAGAGAAAAGAAAAGGGTAAATTGAGACCCAGTGGAGTGATTGCCTGGTCCCTCCAAACCACCTTTGAGAGAGTGAGTGAGTGAGAGAGAGACTGAATTCCATTTTTCAATGTGTCCATCTATCGAAATTAGCATCAAGCTTCCTGCTAAATATCCAGATGTTTTCTTCAATCTCCGTTTTGCCCGCTGTTTGAATTGTTGAATTGCTGATCATGTGTGCATATCATGTACAACAGACGTAAATAGACGAATGCGACGTAAAAGACAAATCGAAACGAAATAGCAGAGACGTTAAGGGAGAAAGGGCTGAAGGTGTCATGTCCATGACTGGGAGAAGAAGTCATAGCAGAGACGTTAAGGGAGAAAGGGCTGAAGGCATCATGTCCATGACTGGGAGAAGAAGTAATGCTAGTACCGTCAGCGACATCGACATGAGTGAAAGTCAAGTCATTACCGACGAAGACGATTCAGCTGAGCAGCAAGAAGACATTCCCCACCCATGGCCTTATTTGAAGAAGATGTTCAAGGTTGTGGGCTCGATTATATGATATTATATTAATATGACGTGAGGTTCCGTTAGCTTTGCACAAAAACAGCAGATTTTAAAATTACTTTTTACTGTGAGTACTTTTCAGAGCCTGTCTCCCCTCCTTATTAGGCATTGCCATTCCTGAAAGAAAAAATGGTAATATATATCACTAAAAATCTTCTTTGACAATGGAAAAACAAACCAAAGTTGAGAACAGCTGATTTCGGCTGTTGCCACGGCGACACAGTGAAGACAGCGATGGATTGAGGGCGTTCATCACTAAGACGGGGACGCCAGACAAGAAGTAAGAGAGGGTCCATCCCATACAGTTACTCTAATCACACAGGACCCATTCCACACTTCCCATATTTCCTGATTGCGTTTGAAACTTTCTGCCTCTGCAGCTAGAAGGCCTTAGATTTAATTAGATTTGATCTCCTCTGGAGGATAAAAACATGTTGGTTTCACAACAGCTCATATACAGTATATGTGAGGTATCTTGGCTGTTGGAACAGTAAGCAGACATAACATAAGCAGAGGACCAGAGCATAACGAAATGCAATACTGTCCATAGACAGATTATATTCCAGATATTGGCCAGGAATTAAGTTTCACATCTCAGCTACATAATAATATGCAAAGCTGAGGAGGTTTATGCTGATTATGACATTAAATACAGAATTGCAGTGTTACACAGTATTTCAGTATAGATTGAACTTTTAAATCCACAAAATCTCCACATTTGTCAATGTTTTGGCAAATGCTAGTTTCTTTGCTGCCATCACAGCTGTTACCACGAACCAATTACTTCCGGCACCTACACCAGGATCCTGTTTGTGGACCTCAGCTCTTCATTCAACACCATCGCCCCCCCCCCAGCTCTTCTCCAGGACAAATGATCCCAGCTGAGCGTGCCTGAGCCCACCTGCAGGTGGATCACTGACTTCCTGACAGACAGGAAGCAGCACGTGCGGCTGGGCAAGCTTGTCTGGGAGCCGGAGACCATCACCACAAGGCTCCAGGTGTTCTCTCTCCTCTACTCTTCTCCCTCTACACCAACAGCTGCACCTCTTGTCACCCTTCTGTCAAACTCCTCAAGTTTGCGGATGACACAAAACTCATTGGATTAATCTCCAGTGGGGATGAGTCCGCCTACAGGACGGAAGTTGACCACCTGGCTTCCTGGTGCAGCCAGAACAACTTGGAGCTGAAAGCTCTGAAAACTGTAGCATGGTGGTAGCAGATGGTAGCAGACTTCAGGAGGAGCCAGCCCCAACTGCCCCCCTCATCATGTTTGACTCCCAATTAACACTGTGGAGTCATTCAGTTTTTCCCCATGGCAGTGGGGCTCACAAACAAGCCCCCTGTCTCTCACTGACTCTGGGACTTCCACTCCCCCACACCCCACCCTGTCACACATACACATACACACACACATGCATATATACTTGGTAAAATAAAATAATTCTGATTCTGATTCTGAATTCTGATTCTGAAAGATCGAATTGATGTGCACTGATATATATTGTGTATGTAGTGACCAATTTACCCCAGACTATTTTGGTAATTGAAGCAGAAGTCTATAGGTTTTGCGGAAAGATTTAGTAGCTTCTAGGAGCGTGCGACATTAGCATATTCATAGATTATGGCATACTAAATGAGGACAACGATGTGGAGTTACATGTAGGTAGCCATTCTAAGCCCCATAGGGATTTTTTGAGGGGGGTAAAAAAAAAAAATTGACAAGTACATTTACTAAACATAGATTATATTTTAAGAAAGAGGAGGACTTTAAATAATCATAGTTTGATCACACCTAGCTAATTACAATATCTTGTTTGCACTGTTTGCTCAGTTGAGTAGTTTGACAATGATTGGTAAAACTCTATATATATACAGCTAAATGTCTAAATGCTCAATATATTTATATATAAATCAGAGTTAACATCTAGTGAACCGATACTGCACTATGTTGATATGCACAAGCACAGTACTGATGTACACGTGCACACAGTGCTGATGTGCGTGTGCAAGGTGCTCTTGTGCACATGGTGCAGAGAGGTTTTAGTGTGATCAGTGATTCCAGTAGGTCTCTGGTGCATGCATTCCAACAGAAATGGTATAACAATATAACATAACAACAAATAGGATGTGAGCGCACAATGTGTGCGAGCCAAATTGCATTAATGCATTAATGTCAGCGCAAAAACAGTTTTCAGTCTGCAATTTGTAGCCATCCCACGTCTGGGTTTCATTATACTGTTGCCTCTGTTCTACACAATCAAATATATAGGCTACTTTCTATTATTATGTCACTTGTTGTGTTACTTTTTCTCTTAATGCTTCCTACATTTAGTCTGAAGCCATTCATAAGCTAATGCAACCTACAGTATGTTTCCAGTATCTTTCCACAATATGACAATGACAATAATGACAATGTAACAATTGAGGGGGTGCAGTAGGGGGCACCTATGATATATACGTTGTAAAATAAAACAAATATCATTTGGGGCTTCAAATAAGTGAATTATTACCATTAACCTGGATACATTAGCAAAGTCTATTAAATATTAGTTATACTGTTTGATTGTTTGATTTTATTATTTGCTTTGCTCACTAAGGTACAGAATTACATATAGCTCATACATAGTCACACTTAACAGAGTTAGATTGGATCATATAAATGCTAAATAATATATAGTACATAATATAATACATATAATATGATTATGTCATAAAATGTAAATCTGCAATGGTTACGTAGCATCATACAGTATATTGATATTTGAGGGCGTGGCTCTGGGAAAAAAAAAACCCTAACCCTAGTCTCAATCTCTGCCCAGAGGGGCCTATTGTTTAGTAAATGGTAAATTATACTGAAATAAGGACTAATCAGATTCCTTTGTTCTGTGAGCTCACAAGAGTATTGCCGCCTTTCATTTAATGCTTTCAACTGGCAATGTGCAGTTCGTTAGGCATAATTGCCTCCTTTTAAAGTAGCTTTTTTGAGTCATGTTTTGCATGAGGTTGATTCCCTCTAATTGGATTCTAATAGCAGGATTCCCGACGACAGAGTGTTTAGGGAATCAGTACGGAATGATCTTTTTTCCTCTATAGTCAGGTTTAGATGAGAAAACACAACACAACACAACATTGAGCAGAAGTAGAGTTCCAATAATGTATTGACCATATGAGGGATGTACATGTACAGAAGTTTTTTGTGGTATTCTATAAAAGCAAAGTAAGAACATTGTATCCATCCATTTAAAATCGTATTCGAGCTGGACCTCAATAAATTGTGTGTGTATAATAGTAATGAGACTCCAAGACAAGATGAATACATGCAATTAAAATCAAATATCAATTTGGATTATGATGTTAATAATCCGATTTAGCAAGGCCATGCTACTACCGGGTCCTTAGAAGGAAACACTCGGGAAGATCAGGTACAATAAGGTCTTTATTTCCTGACAGGCCGACACAGAGTGACGAAAACCGGCCTTACAACCTGCTCTGATTTGCGGAGATTTAACATAAGAATGATAACTACAGTTGCTGCCGACTGTGTCCGTTTTCAATTAGCACCCATTTGTAGTTGGTGTTGCATGTTCTGTCTGTGTGCCGTTGTATGCGTGGTATCACTTTGTATGTGTTTGGCTGGGGAACCAGAGAGGTAATAATACAGTGTATATGGGGGGGAACATACAATCACACACATACAGTACAAGGTGACCCATAGCAGGCTGTTTGCACACAACACAAGCTGTAAACTCCTAGCACATGTCTCTCTCTTGCTTTCTTTCCTTCTCTCTCTCTCTCTCTCTCGCGCTCTTTCTCTCACTGCTGCCACCTCCACCATCTCAGCCAACAGCTGTCTGTGTATTCCTCTGCATAGTTCTCCCTGACACACAAATTGGCTGGCTTAATGATTCATGATGCTTCTTTATATTTCTACTTTTATCATCCCTTTCTTGTACCCCCTGGCTCCCTGGCATCGCTCGGTTTGTCATTCTCAAAATGGCTGTATGTCTTTTTAATCGACCGATAGGGCCGTGCATATTTTAACGTCTCCTCTTCTTCTCCATCATTTCCATCGCTGTTTGTCTTATTTCTCTCCCACTCCTCTTTCTGAAAAGCCTCTGTACGAGATCCCTTCCCGCATGGTCAGGGTTGACGAGAGGAACGAGAGTTGAGTAGCGGTTTTGGAGACTTTTTATTTACACAATGTCACTGGGACACCGAGTGCCAACCATCCAGTTCTCCCTGCTCACAATAAACTATATACAGCACTACAATGGTCGGCCTACAGCCATACAACAATGTATCGGTCGGCAGTCCAATAGTGTCTCTACGGCCCCGGACATTCACGGGGCACGCCGGCGTCTGATGCTCGGCTTCAGGAACCAGTCTCACTGCAGGAGAGAGCAAAAACACATGACTATATAGCCGGCCTCATTAAGCTCATCACCCACAGCCGCGTCAATCCCGGGAATCAGCCGCCCCGCTCCCCTTGTTTGCAGCCCGATACCAAGCCACACCCCCTTCCCTCCACAGCCTCCCTTTTCTTGTTCTTGTTCTTCTTCTTCTCCTCCTTCTCCTCCTACTCCTCCTCCTCTCAGCCATTCAGGACAGAGAAAGTTAAACTTCATTTAATGAGTCTGGTGGCTTCCAAACAGTCACTCTGGTTATTTAACTATTACGTCTTTTCTTTTAGAACAAAAAGAAAAGTGTGTGTGTGTTTGTGTCTGTTTGTGTCTCTCTGTCTGTGTGTGTGTGTGTGCGTGTGTGTGTGTGTGTGTGTATGGGTTTTTCCCTAGGAGAATTTCAATGGTTTACCTCTGCCAGTACGCCCACCTGTACATCTGCCAGGTGTAGGTGGAAATGTGCAAAAAGAACATTACGCTTTTTCTCTCTTCTCAGCATTCCTTTTTTTTTTGTAATTTATTTTTTATTGACATTCAGCATCAAACAAACAGTTCAATACAGTTCAGATACAGTATCTCATATATCCATGTTTGCCACAAATGTCAAAATAGTTTTTACAAAAGATACACACATTTAAAA
>OOFB01028506.1:13503-25766 GCA_900323305.1 Trachyrincus murrayi
AACTTTAGTCCCTCGCTTAGCTTATTCTCCAGGGATGTCTTCACATCTGCCTTCCTCTCTTCCAGACGAGAGAAGAGAAGTTCACGGGAGGGTAGGCAATTTAGCTTTTGGCTTCGATTCTGTCTTAGTTTGCTGTATGGGCTGTTGTTTAATAATGTGAACACATTTGGTTCTTCTTCTATGGTCATCCTGCCAGGAAACATTGGAAAACCAACGCATCAGAATCAGCGGTGATTGTGATGTCACAACTTGGTCTCTTCATAACATACCAATCGTCTTCATCCTATAATTCAAGCCAATTACCAGCCAGTGGCTCAGTAATCTGAATGCATGTATTGTGTCTACATGTTTAAAGGGCCCCTGTTCTTCCACCAGGCAGTATGTTGATTAGCCAATCAACATACTGCCTGGTGGTAAATATAGGAGCCCTTTAATTCTATCTATAAAATGAAACCATGGACCTCCGAGCTCACGCTAGGTGAGCTGAACTGTCCTACTACTGATGCTCTCTGTGTTGCTTCAGTTACTACAACCAACCTCCTCCTTTTCCATCTGCTCCTCTCCTCCTGCCTGCCTCCCTCCCTCCCTCCTCCTGCCCCAGCTCTCTCCTTCTCCTCCCCATCCCTCCTCCTATACTCCTCTCCCCCATCCCTCCCCTGCTGCTCTTCCACCTCCTCTTCCGCACTATAGCGGCATTTTTCCATCCGGTCCTCACCTTCACACACAACTGAGAGAAAACCCATGTTTCCCCTCATACTGCTGTGAAGAGAGGAGGAGCAGAGGACAGAGGAGAGGAGAGGTGGGAGGTAGAGAGGAAACGTGAGGAGGGAAGAGGAGTAGAGTCTGGAGAGGTTGCTAGTGCCTGTAGCTACATCTAGCATGTGTAGCATGTGTTGCTCTCAGCTAACGATAACTAACTAAGCTAAGTTCAACTGCAGTGGAGATTCACCAATGACCTTTCTAATTGTACATTTTCAACATCACACATTATACTAATTAATACAATTCATCATGAATATACTATTATAACAATATTAAATAAAATCTAAAATCATGTAATGTGAATTTTCTCCATGGTTTCCTATTAAGGTTTAAATGGATGTCGTAATCTTCTAAGGTACAACAGGCCAAGCCACTGAATCACAGTTTGGTGTTGAATGTCTAGACTTCAAACCAATTTAGGTCTTTGTGTGTTTAGGACTCGTTTAAAGAGCAACCAAACTACAGGACAGCAGCACAGGTTACGCACTTGTTTGTGATTGGGTTAGGGTTACCCCTAAACCCTAACCCAGTTGATGTCACTGACAAATAACACACCTGGGAACAATTTAAGCCAGTCAGAAACTGGCAATTTCAAAAACCTGTATTAAAGGTCCACCCAGATGTATATAGGTCAGCCGTGGACTGTACCAACTGGTAGGCTGATCTAGCCGTCATACATCTGGGTGGACACTCCCACTTGTGATGTCACTAATGGGTAAACCCAACATGGTGCTTTGGAGTGTGGACGTACGAATCAGCACCACATTTCATCGTGTTGTTGCTACAATGATCCGTCACTTACTTGTAGAACTTCCTGTTGACCTTCCTCTCGTGGGGGAACCCCAGCATCCCGCAGACCACCCGCGTGTTTTTGGGGGTCCACCCCAAGTCGCAGATCTGGGACCAGCTGTCCTTGTGTTTCACCTCCACCACGCCCTCCGTCACCGGCATCTTCTTCTTGGCTCCGCTCACCACCGCCCGCAGCCGCACCTCCTCTACCTTGTTCTCCTCCATCTGAGCCT
The DNA here is from genome assembly GCA_900323305.1 of Trachyrincus murrayi. Lineage (NCBI taxonomy): Eukaryota > Metazoa > Chordata > Actinopteri > Gadiformes > Macrouridae > Trachyrincus > Trachyrincus murrayi. The sequence continues at coordinate 15,288 of OOFB01028506.1, forward strand.
GTGACAGAGGTGACGGAGGAACACAATGTTTTCCACTTCAGATAATATAATAATAATTCATTGCGTTTATATAGCTTTTCAAGACTCCCAAAGCGCTTTACATAGTGTGTGTGTGTGTGTGTGTGTGTGTGTGTGTGTGTGTGTGTGTGTGTGTGTGTGTGTGTGTGTGTGTGTGTGTGTGTGTGTGTGTGTGTGGTATGACACCCACTACCAGTGTGTAGCACCCACCTGGGTGATGACACCCACCTGGGTGATGCACGGCAGCCTCTGTTGCTCACCACACAACACATCTGTGTTCGGTCAAAAGTTGCACAACTCTAAAAAGCACTGATAAAAGGTTCCGGGTTCGAAACCCCGACCCTTAAGCAAGATGGCTAAGCCCTACCTGCTTATTAATGGAAAGTGATTCACTGCGAGTTGCTTTGGACTAAAACATCAAACAAAAAGTTCGGAAATGTGTGTTTGGTAGATTATTTCTCTGTTGTAACAATGCTTCTTGGCAATACATTTTATACCGTTGGAAAGCCTGTTTATTTCCCTTTTAAATGGTGCCCCATTTGTAAGGAACATGCATTTGTGGGATGAGCAGCACAGCTGAGTTGCCAAATCTTCTCTGCCAATGCCAAACAGCTTATTCTGCTGTTGCTATTGACTCTTGTTTTGAGCTTCCGGTACCCCCAGGTGCCAATCAGGCACCTGATTGGCACACACAGGGTCAAAGTGTGGAGAAGAAGAACGCTGTGCTGATTGCTGCACCGATAGAGTAACACCTTTTGGTGGAGGCAGTGTGATGGTGTGGGGCGGCATCTCCATCACTGGAAAAACTAGGCTTGTCATCATTGGAGGCAATCTCAATGCAGAGATATCGAGATGAGATTCTGCAACCAGTGGCAATCCCATATCTCCACAGTCTGGGACCAAACTCCATCCTCCAAGATGACAACGCTCGCCCCCACACAGCAGGGTTTATCAGAGAGAATGGAATGGCCTGCCAACAGTCCTGACCTCAACCCAACTGAACACTTGTGGGATCAGCTTTGGCGTGCTGTTCGTGCTAGAGTGACCAACACAACCACGTTGGCTGACTTGCGACAAATCCTGGTTGAGGAGTGGAATGCCATCCCACAGCAGTGTGTGACCAGGCTGGTGACCAGCATGAGGAGGAGGTGCCAGGCTGTTGTGGCTGTGTATGGTTCTTCCACACGCTACTGAGGCTCCTGTTTGTTAAATGAATAAATTGTAAAATTGCCAACATGTCTTGTTTCTTCCTTGTTACTGATAGACTTCAATCATAGACTTCAATCATCCAATCAACCAAACAACACCAAACAAGAGTCAATAGCAACAGCAGAATAAGCTGTTTGGCATTGGCAGAGAAGATTTGGCAACTCAGCTGTGCTGCTCATCCCACAAATGCATGTTCCTTACAAATGGGGCACAATTTAAAAGGGAAATAAACAGGCTTTCCAACGGTATAAAATGTATTGCCAAGAAGCATTGTTACAACAGAGAAATAATCTACCAAACACACATTTCCGAACTTTTTGTTCGATGTTTAGTTATTACGAAATGCAACATTAATCTTTGGCTTGAAGACATTCGTTATATTTGCAAGCATGATGTTTGAACGCACAAATCTGAGACGGAGAGAGTTGACCAAATCAGTTCCTCACGCGTGATGAATAAAGCAGATTTACGACGTGTGTCATCCCTGTAACACATTTAAATTCCTCTGAATGACTTGAGCAGACTTGAGTCATAGCCGCTACACACAGTCCTCTAACCTCTCACTAACCCCCTGATGTGGGAAGTCTGGCCATTATCTATCCGCTGGTTCAGCAGTAAGACCCTGGCAGGCGTCTCGGGAGATCGCCGTCTGGATGCCACATTTAGAAGTTGGCTCCCGAGGGACGACGACAAGCACAACAAAAGCTCTGATTGTGAAATGTTTTCTTCTTTCGTTCTTCTTCCTTTTCCGGTCCTCACAAGCTTATTCTCGGGACGTGTGTGTGTGTGTGTGTGTGAGATAACTGAAACCAGGTGGGATTAGTATGCAGCGTTAGGTCTGGGTCCCACGTCTGGGTCCCAGGTTGACCCCGTTTCCGTCACTGTGGTCCAGAATTCCAGGAGAACCTACTAAAACAGCACATTGGTGCCGGGTTCAACCCCCGATATCCACAGTCTAACCTCAGCACCTTTGAGCAGGACGCCTAACCCTGCTTAATAATCTGAACGTCATTCTCTGTTCGCTTGGGGTAAAAAAGCATCTCGTAAATGACTAGGATGGGACTTTATTAATCCCAGACGGTAAATAACGGGATAGTAGATGAAGTAATATATTCAATAAACGTAAACTGAATTATGTATTTATACCAAATATTATACGTTTTATACGTTTTTGAATGACTGACGTCCTGTCGCTTCTGTGTACAGTTAGCCTCGCACATCTCTCACATGACCAGTAAAGCAGTAAACCCGGGACACACCTGCCGTGTTCACCGGCTCCACATGACCAGTAAAGCAGTAAACCCGGGACACACCTGCCGTGTTCACCGGCTCCACATGACCAGTAAAGCAGTAAACCCGGGACACACCTGCCGTGTTCACCGGCTCCACATGACCAGTAAAGCAGTAAACCCGGGACACACCTGCCGTGTTCACCGGCTCCACATGACCAGTAAAGCAGTAAACCCGGGACACACCTGCCGTGTTCACCGGCTCCACATGACCAGTAAAGCAGTAAACCCGGGACACACCTGCCGTGTTCACCGGCTCCACATGACCAGTAAAGCAGTAAACCCGGGACACACCTGCCGTGTTCACCGGCTCCACATGACCAGTAAAGCAGTAAACCCGGGACACACTGCTGTGTTTACCGGCTCCGGGGCTCTCCGTATGTTCTGCAGGAGCAGGGAGCTCCAGGTGGAGTTTGCCGAGCGTGTTAAATGCAGAACATGATCCTTGATCCTATAGTCTATAGTCTGTGGGGGAAGAAGAAAGTAGAGAGAAATACTTCAACTCAGTTTTTTTACGAGCTTGGCGCCTCGGAGACCGAAATGAACTCTGAAACTTTACGATCGCTCCCTCTGCGGGCCCGTGTGACGTAGCGGTAATTTACAGCGGTGACTCTGCAATAAAACCCGCGACGAAATCTCGTATGTCGTCATACTATACTACATACTGAACATACTGTTTACATACGTCGATGATGTTGGAGTCCACGAAGCCGGGGATCCTTTCGTCCTTGCAGACCACGCCCGCGTCCTCGTCGTGGGTGCAGTCGCTGTTCCCCCAGCCGCGAGACTTGCACGCCTCTATGCTCTTCTCACCTCCGTTACACAGCACGTTGTCCAGCCAGATCTTCCCTGGGCACGAGACAAGACCCCCAGTCAGCCCCCGAAACCTCAACCCCACCCACCCACCACCACCCCGTCCGGGTCCAGGTCCAGTAGAGGCCTGGGAAGGACCTCTGCTGCTGGAATGTTCTCTTCAAAAGACCTCTGTCATGTTGGAGCGCCTCAACTAACAGACTCCATGCTAGAAATATATTTTAGTCAATACGTCAGTTGACTGCTAATAATAGTAATTTAATAATATTAAAACTACTTACCCTTTTGATTCCTGCAGCTACTCTGCACTATGTCCAGCTGGTCATTTTTAACTTGATGAACTGTCATACTGCCTTTTTGGAGCTACGTCAATATTGTTTGCATGCCTTGATTGTTTTCAGCCACACCTGCAAGTCACTTGACTGAATAAAAGTGAATAAAAGCATCTGCTAAATGAAAATGTGATGTCAATTGTTGGGCTTTTTTGTAACAAACCCAGTTGTCAGGACCACAATGACTAAATGTACTCAGTTGAACTATCGTTACGCAGACACCAACATGTGTCGTGTGATGTGTATTAAAACTGTAGAGACTGCAGTTGCATCTTGTGAACTGAGAGGGCGCCATCGTGCCAAAGCCCTTGTGTGTCAGTGAATATGAATGCAGGGCGGCGGGTAGACCGCGGAGCGCTCACCTTGGCCCTTGCCGTACTTGGCGCTGTGTGTCCAGCCCGTGGCGGAGACGAAGCCCAGATGGCGACACAGCACCTGGGCGTTGGACAGGGAGAAGTCGTCGTCGCAGATGGTTCCCCACTCGCCCTCGTAGAAGACCTCGATGCGGCCCTCGTTGTGTTTCCGCGGGTAACCCACCAGGCGGAACTTCAGGCGCTCGCTCTGGGGCGGCGAGGGGGAGGGCTTGGCTGGGGTCGGGGGCGTGGTCGGGCGCATGGTCTGGGGCGTGGTCTGGGCGAGACAACAAGAAGTAGACAACCACAGCGCGAACAAGATGGCGGCGGTGGCTAGCGGCGGGCGGTGGCTTGGGGTCTCCATTGCTAAATGCTAAGTGGGAGAAAGAACCCGGTTAGGTCTAGTCAGGTGTTATTATTCAACCAGGCACACCGGACCTCTCGTCTCTCTAACCCAAACTGTCTGAAGTAGCTGACACAGCAGGTCTCTACACCCCCAGAATGCACCTGATCTAAGACAAGATGACCAGGATTCACCTCAACATCAGATTATTTGATTATTAGGTTTGGTTACTGAGTTGTCTCACACAGCTGTCTCTAAAACTACACCACAGAGGGTTTAGAATGGACCTGGTCATCCAATCAGGTCATCCAATCAGGTTAGAGACGTGCACGTGATCTGAAACATCTGGCCAGTTGTTTACTCGTCTCCGACGCGGGGGGATTTAAAGACGCCGCGGCCTGATGAGCCACAGGGGGCGCAGACTTTTTATTTATTTTGTTTAATCCAAATCCCATTTTTAATCGAAACTCGTACATTTTATCAATGATGTATCGATATCATTGTTTTTTATAAGGCTACTGCCACTAAAACATGACTAATTGAGAAGATATTGACAGACATCTCTCAAATCTCTTAAAAGTTCATGAGATGTATATGACATCGGTAATTGGTTTAGGACTATATATGATGTATTATGTTGTATAACCACTTTAGTTGTCTCTATAGTATAGTAACCTCACCCACTGGGTTATAACATTCATTTCCAGTGTGATATTTCAAGCCTGGTTTTGTTGACTCACAGAGGCAGCCCATACTGTTTAACTGAATAATTAATAATGAAATGCTCCTACTCGTGGCTCGCCTACTGGGCGATATAGGCCTGCTATGCTCCTACTCGTGGCTCGCCTACTGGGCGATATAGGCCTGCTATGCTCCTACTCGTGGCTCGCCTACTGGGCGATATAGGCCTGCTATGCTCCTACTCGTGGCTCGCCTACTGGGCGATATAGGCCTGCTATGCTCCTACTCGTGGCTCGCCTACTGGGCGATATAGGCCTGCTATTGATACCTCGACAGCTACGGTGACTCCCGTCTCCTGGGCCGGGAGGGGGGAGCTGGTTCCCAGAGCCACACATACAGTAGTGTGTCGTGTTTGAGACCACAGGTTAAAACACTCCAGAACACGTCCACAACTCGCTGACTGTGAGGCCTGAGTCCAATTTCATGGTCTAGGCAGCGGGCACGCACGCACGCACGCACGCGCACACACGCGCACGCGCACGCGCACGCCCACACACACATCTGGACTATTTTCCCCTCACGGACAGAGATTATTTTCCTTGGCGTGACGGCATCCCGTTGCCATGAATGGCTGCGTGTAATCTACGACTTTAAAACACATTTAAATGTGTTTTAATAAAAGCACAGGCAGCATACACGGGCAGAGATAGACGGGGCTAAACCAGTAGGATTGTTCAATTCATATTCTTCTGAAACAAAAAATGATAATGTTTGCGGATGGAAATCCATCCATTATATAGCCTAACACCTCACAAACAAAGTGGACGTAATAACACATAACAGACTTTTAAATCCATTGTTCAAACTCCTTACATCAAAGTCTGAATAACGGTCTGAAAATCTCTTATAATAGACCTAGATGATGCATTATAAAACTATATTTACCTTATATATAATAGACCTAGATGATGCATTATAAAACTATATTTACCTTATATATAATGGACCTAGATGATGCATTATAAAACCATAATTAAACGTGTTCCCTGAATAGACTAAAGTAACCAGAACCCACCCATAGCTAGAACCCACCCATAGCCAGAACCCATCCATAACTAGAACCCATCCATAACTAGAACCCACCCATAGCCAGAACCCACCCATAACCAGAACCCATCCATAGCTAGAACCCACCCATAGCCAGAACCCATCCATAACTAGAACCCACCCATAACTAGAACCCACCCATAGCCAGAACCCATCCATAACTAGAACCCATCCATAACTAGAACCCACCCATAACCAGAACCCATCCATATACGTTTCAACGTCAGCACCATAAAGCGTCCAGGACGTTTTGAGTTGAGGATCCGGATCACTCACGCGCTGTGATCCACGGTCAGTTTGACGGAACTTTTCCACGCAGTCTTCATCTCTCAACTGTTTCAAACCAAAGAGCTTCTCGAAGACTTCCCGAGTCTCGACATCACTGATACCAGGCCGGTTTGAGGTCTTACCTTCTGATGTTCCCCAGAAGCTGAGTCCCGACGTGTTGTCCTCTTAACTGTCTGTCGTTTCGCGACGTGAGACGCCTCTAGCGGGACGGCAGATATGAACACACTCGTAAGCTAATTCATTCTGCAATCAACAGGGGGTCTAATGTGTGGAGGACCACCTAACAGTCACGCCTTTCACCTTCTCCGCCTGCAAATTGCCAGCTGTACACCTCCTCGTCGAGGGGAGGAGGAGGAGGTGGGTTGAGAGGGGGAGGAGGGAGGGGGGAGGAGGAGGAGGAGGTGGGGTGGGAGGGAGTCGTGGACCTCTGCACGACTCTAAGGGGGCTGGATGTTTCCCTGGTTGGGACACAGGCTCTTTCATAGTTTTTTGTGGAGGTTATTTTATGTAAAGTCAGATTTCAAACCAGTCCGAAGGCCCAAGATGAGAGCTTTTTGTTTTTGAGGAGACCAATAGTTATAGAAGATTTAAAAAAACAACAACCACACGAATCAATTAGGTTGGATGAAAAAGGTTTTATTTGCTGAAACACTTCCGTACAAACCGTTGAAAACATGTTGTGCAAGTAGTCCTTAAACACACCCAACAGAGGGGAGCTTTTAGAGTCGTTTAGAAACGTCAAATAATTATTATCGATGGCAGAAAATACCATATAGGCACTGTTTTTAGGTTTAAAAGACCTTAAACAAGGGGAAACATCGTCTACTACACAGAGAACATTAGAAATGGCCCCTGACCGCTGGGTGTCTTAATTAACACCACTCACATTCATAGATATACTATACCAACACGGTGACAGATGAGTCAGTAAGGATGCTTTTTTCTTCAAATCCTGAATGAACTCATTTTTGTTAACTACAAATTGTCAAGTGCTTGAAAACAACATCTTCTGGTATACTAAAATAAGTTTTTAACTTTCTCGTATAAAAAACAGCAGTTGCAGATTATCGTAACAGTGCAATATGCCTCTTTGGGTTGAAAATGCAACAATATAAAACACACACAAAGCCTTATGATAGAACAGGCCTTGTGATATAACAGAACAGTATCGCCTTGCGTTGACCAAGCGTGAGAAACGTGAAATGTTTGAGGTTTTGTAAAAACACAACCGTTTTTCAAACTAGTTAAGAGTCTTCACAAACATAAGAAAAGTAAGCCCGTCCTAATAATAATGAAGTAGATTGTTTTAACACACTGTTAGGTCCAGGTGGGTGGTGCTTACAACAGAACTACTCTGTCACAAACTTGAATGTATTCTTTGGATATACAAAATGTACTGTAACTAACTTCTCGTACGTAAACTATCACAACAAGCCCCGGCCGTACGAAACTTACCGAATCTAATGTCTAAATATTTGGCCGTACTTCAGGCCCCAATTCTAAAAGGTGGATTAACCGATGAACCTAAAATATAGATGTAGTCATACTAAACCTACACATACATCCAACCGGACGTGAAAGAACAGACCTGTCACTGAAGAACAAGTAGCTGTCGATGCTAAACAGACATGACTCAGGCAGCTTGTGCACGTCTGAATGTCTGACGTTAGCGTCTCAGCCTCTAGGTGTTAGCTAGTGGCGGCAAGCGGTACAGAAGATATAAAGTGCTTCTTCTTCTCGTTGTTCTCCTTCTCCTCTCAGGACGGATGCAGGAGCTCCAGCAGCGCCCCCACGGCTCCGAAGTAACCCTGGAAGAAGAGGACACAGGGTAGGGGTCAGAGGTCACCGGCGGAGTGGTCAGTAAGGAACATAACGATTAGGCCACTGCTCTGTTGAACACATTTCATTGATCCCAAGTTACGAAACGTTAAACGATCTATTATTGATCTAAATAAAACTACATGACACTCTGAATTGTTTTAAAGAAGATGCTTATTGAAGTCCATGTTCGTTTCCTGTACTACCCAGACTCTGTCTTCACATTTGTGACATCACAAATCGTCATTAGTGAACCAAGAGCTGTGTGACAGTGCTCTGCCAATGGGATCGCTACATCCCTGCTTAGCCAATGAGACCATCCCTGTCCCCTGGCTCGGCCAATCAGCTCACCTCGTGTCTGAGGAAGAGGGCCTTGAGCTGCCCTTTGGACCAGTAGTCCATGGCGTAGGCCAGCAGCTTCATGGACAAGGTATTGACCCGCAGGAAGTTCCCCACAAACACCACTTTGTTGATGTCCTGGGGACGGGAACGGTTAGGATTACAACTCATTGGAATGGTCTCAATCACTTCATAATTGGGGTAAATAAATAGTACAACCACCATTAAAATCTTGCCACAATGAATACCGTAGGAAATAAAAAAAGCAACTGAAAGTAGAAATGTACAATTCTTGTTTCTCAACTTAAAAAGAGTTGAGAAACGAGTTGTTTCTACTGCATAGTCTGCCTGGACACCTTTCTACTGGGCTCCGCTTGTAGAGTGCCCTCTAGGGGCCGATGGTAATAAGGACACCTTTCTACTGGGCTCCGCTTGTAGAGTGCCCTCTAGGGGCCGTGGTAATAAGGACACCTTTCTACTGGGCTCCGCTTGTAGAGTGCCCTCTAGGGGCCGTGGTAATAAGGACACCTTTCTACTGGGCTCCGCTTGTAGAGTGCCCTCTAGGGGCCGATGGTAATAATAGTTGTTCAGTTTGTTTGCTCGTCTCTGCACTGTACTTGTTGTGACACTGGAAGTTCCCCTTTAGGTGTTACTTACCTAATTATTATTATTACTAACCCTAACCCTACTATCAAGTATCATCTCGCCTTTATTAAGACGTCACAAACATTGTAATTATTCAAATGTTTTATGATGTTTGGGTCGGTCTACACCTAATAATGTCTGTTTGTTAGATATGTACTTGGATAAGAATCCATCCGAATCAATACAGAATATATACAGTATGTCTCCCTGTGTCCTCATAGCCCCTAGTGGGGACAGCAGATGTCTCCCTGTGTCCTCTTTGCCCCTAGTGGGGACAGTAGATATATCCCTGTGTCCTCTTTGCCCCTAGTGGGGACAGTAGATATATCCCTGTGTCCTCATAGCCCTGTACAATGCTGCTTGATCAAGACGCCACAAGGCAGCACCGTAAAGAGGCTGAGGACACCGGGGCAGACAGTTTGATTAAGAACTATTGTTAAGAATTTGCGATTGACGTTGTTTCACTGTCTGTGTATAGTGTGTATACTGTGTATAGTGTGATGGCTAGGGTGTGCGACTCCCGGCTGAAAGGTGTCTCACCCCTACCTCCTCATACTACAAGTCACTTTGGTAAAACTAAAGCTTAAAAGGTTTAGGGCTTTTAATTTGAAATCTTTTCACCATTTCTGTCAACGGCCAGAATGGAAAAGAGAATAAAACGTTACATTTAGTTTGGTTTAGTTCCTGGGCAGGGAGGAGTCTAACGGACCTCGTTAAGGGCACACATCCGGGTGATGGAGCCAATATTGTTGGTGATGGTGACCAGAGTGGCCCGGGCTAGGTCCTCCTTGGACACGCCCTCGCGCTTCTCTGACGACATCATGTTCCCGAAGCTAGACGGGGGAGGGAAGAGACATTTTAAAATAGGAAACCAAAACTGTGAAACAGCGCCATCTCTGGTGAGACACATTATTGACGTTCTACTTGACATGGAGCTTGCTTAGTTTTCTTCGAGGCTGCTGGATTAACGTTAACTAGCCAATGCTAACTAGCCACCGCCAACTGTCAAACGCTAACTAGTTTTCCAACTAACTAATGCTAACTAGCATGCTTACTAACCAACGCTTACTAACTTGCTAGCCATCTACAAAGCACACACACACACACACACACACACACACACACACACACACACACATTTACATTTACATTTAGCGCATTTAGCAGACACAAACATTTACAGTTCCCTGCAGATTTCCCTGCTTATGTTGGCTGGTCTTCTGGAGCCATCAGCTCCTCTGGGA
>OOFB01028523.1:2500-22884 GCA_900323305.1 Trachyrincus murrayi
TGACATCTTGGAGAAGCAGCAGCAGGAACAGACAGGCTAACCCTAGGGTTAGGGTTAACCCTAGTCCACTACAGATGTGACTAAACAAAGTCAGGGTTAACCCTGACTTTGTTTAGTCACATCTGCAGTGGACTAGGAACAAAACTAATGTTAAAACCAAAAGATTCTGATGCAATTTTCAGATGTAACCTCAGAAAATGCGATTCATGACATCACAGCAACAAACCCATCTCATCTTATTCAGGGGAATACATTCGGATGTTTTTTTCTTTCTTCAACTTCTATGCTAATTAAACGTTGAAAAACATATTAGGTCTCCCAAAGAAAACTGAAAAAACGTATACATTTAATAACTTATCAGTAAACACCAAGCTACCAATGCGATTCACTTAACAGCAATACGCATTGGTCATATGTCAACATGCCGCAAGTCATAAGTAGAATTATTATTTTTTTTAAACATTGAAGTAAACTTGATCTTATGACAAAAACAAATCTTAAAATTGCACAGGTTAACCAGGTTAAATTAACGTTAAGCTGGTTAACGTGGTTACGTTGGTTTACGTTAACCTGGTTTACTTTAACGTTAACCAGGTTCTGGGGAATCTGCCTCCCACTTTCAAGATATGTCAGGCATTTCTGAGACAATCTCTAGAACATGACAAAAAATAATATACATATAATTCATAATCTCAGAATAGGGATTTTAAAAAAAGCACCTACTTTGATACCTACTGTATAAGTTTGGAAACATTAATGGACAACACACTTTAGACATCTCCGAGTTCCACGGCATTGCTTGTAAAATTGAAATCACAATAAGAAAATGTGGGCAGTTAAATCAGGGCATACAGATCATAAATAATAGACGAACGGACAGACCGAGCAATCAATCAATTAACCAGATTAACCGTTAATTAACTTAATTAACCGAGAAATCGCAAGTAGAAAAACAAGAAGGTTGACAAGACTTAAGAACTTAAATAAAGACTCTCCGAGTCAGAGCACATTGAAGGGTGTTTAAAGATTTAGATTCAAAATAAATATAAACACATGTCAAGTAAAGTATGGTTCTTGCTGGTCATGAGATATATATTTATATTAACATAATGGAAAATTAACAAAGAAACTACAAATGTAGTCTGAAAGCATGAAGTTTGGTGATTCATGTCGAGACGCAAGACAGTTTGAAACACACACACAGGTCTCGCGTTTTTTTTATATTGCACACATGGAGCACACAGAGGGGACATGAACGTGTAAACTACACTTCAATCCAACCCACTGGAGGACCATCGTTCTCCAGATCGATGGTACAGATCCACTTCAAGTATCCCATTGGGCCATGTCATCTAGAACAACAACAGCGGTGAGGTCTGAGGGTTCGAGAGACCGATGAGTAAAAAGGGGGAGTGTCCCAGTGCAGCCAATGACAGTCCACTGCAGGGATGCTCCAATGGGAACAGAGGAGATGGGGAGCGGAACTGGAAATAGATTAGGAAACAAATGGTGATGATCTTTAGTCACCCAAACCACTGGGTGTAAAAGATCAGGGGGGGTGGGACCAAGTGGACATGCCAATTATAACCAACGGCTTACGGCTTCAACATGTGACCACGGGTCCAGCTACGCCAGCACGGTGGCCGTTTCTGTCTCGTGTTGTTTGGTGTTTAAGACTTGAAGACGTGCACGGCCCGCACCACGTACTGCCTGCAGATGGGACACTCGCTCATGCGCTTGCCACATTTGGTGCACGTGACCATGTGACCACACTCCAGCAGCACGCAGTCGATGACAGCGTCCATGCAGATGCGACACAGGTTCTCGTCCAAGGCCAGCTGAGATCGTACGCCATCTGAGTGGAGAGGACGAGAGTTGTCGTTTCATAGCAGTCGAAAGGTACCGGGTTCGATCTCCGATGTCTCCGAGCATAGCTGTAGGCATCCTTGAGCTAAGACGCCTAAATCCCTGACCGACTCCTTCATGACATGCATCTAAATTCACTTGCAAGTCGCTTTGGATAAAGGCATCTTTATCTAACCCTAACCCTGGTTGGTTGAAAGGAAACAATGTGGTGGTACACAAAGACGTAAAGACTAGCACTAACACCTCAACTCAAAGTCGGATCGTGTCCAGGAAATAAAATAAGTCGGTCAGAAGGAAATGAGCAAGAAGATCTTATATAATGAATGATTATAATTAAATCATTAAATATAAATATATATATATATTTATATTTATATATAAATATATATAAATATATATATATATATATATATATATATATATTTATATATATATATAAATATATTTATATATTTATATATAAATGATAGACTCTACAGTCATTGCAATCAGACCTGTAATGTTTGTGTCTGCATATGCCGCTCATCACTCACGGATGTATACTGCTCCGATGGTAAGCTAGGAGCTAAGGAGCTAATGTGGCTAATTGTCATGGAAACGGTCAACAAAGCAGCAGGTTTTTTGTTTTCAGCGCTTCATCCCAGTGCTTCCAAGCGCCATCCTAGCGCGTTTCTGCCAGAAAAAGACGGAATGTGGACAAGGTGTACCCTAAGCAGGGTACCCTAAAACAGCATTCAACATCCATTGAGCCCCGGGTACGGAAAACATTACAAAGACATTCATTCTAAGTCATTTTTCACCCACCCGCCCCCATCTAGTACATGCTACGACAAGGCCGGCCGGCAGTGCAAGCCCTCCACGAGCTGGACGTCCTGGCTACGGAGTACTCGAGTGAGGAGACCCCCCTCCACCTGAGTGGAGAGCCGGGTCAGTACCCGGGGAGCGGGGCCCACCACCACAGCCTCGTCAACATCAACACGGTCCTCAGGGGTCGCCTGCACGTGCGCACGGGGAATATCGGTAAGGCACCTCTGACTACGCTATTTACTATTCAGTCATTTACGACACACTTCTATCCACAGTGAATTCAGATCCATGACACGTGTCATTAAGGAGCAGGGTATCTTGCTCAAGGATGCCGACAGGTAGTGGTATGGACATTGGGGATCGAACCCAGAACCTTCTGGCTGGGAGTCGAAACATCCTTGTCACTACACTATCCTGCTCTGTAGTGATCATGAAATGTATTATATCTTCTTCTTTTTTTACCCAATGCTTGATTATGTGATGTACATGTGAAAGCATAGGTTGAGTAACACCCCATTAGTCCACATTAGGAACAACCATATAATACAAGCAGAAGATTGAGTCTTTGAAAGCAGACAAAAGACATAATGACATTATTTCTGTACCCAGGTCGACTTGACAATATTATCACTTTCCCTGTCTGAATGCAGACTGTATGCTCTCATAGATACTGTGGTAGAGGACAGAGTGTTGGATGCCTTGTAGCCGAGTACTCTTGTGGGTCCATTTTGCTCTTGTAACATGACCAATGGCCATTGAGGCAAAATGTATAAAAGAAAATCACATTGATAAACACCGTCAAGCAGGATGGATGGTGATACATGTGGTAATGTTAGATAAACCACTTCATTGTACAAACTGTGATTGGCTAGAATCACATAGAACATTAATAATAAAATCAAAGGTGCATAGGAAAAAAGAGCAAAAGGAATTAGTGGAGGAGGGGGAGAGCTTTAAAAAATGATATTAGCCTAATCACGGCAAACGGCAAGGGGCGTCCATTAAAAGCATGAGCAGGGGCAGGGAAGGAACTCTCCATTAGCGCTAGGTAGCTACTAGAGTCGTCTCGCAATACCTCAGAGCGTAACCCCTTAATGCAGCTCTCACAGTGAAACACCAACCTTGGTTCTTACGGGGGTAGACTTGTCTCAATATTATGAACAGAATGACAATCCGTGCGTACGTTTAAAATCTGTGTGTACATTTGTAATCGGTGTGAATATATTGCCGATCCGTGTGAAGAGATTTGTGCGTATATGCGTAATCTGTCTGCATAAATTGACAATCCCCTGTGTACATTTGCTTATCTGTAAATATAAAACCATTTCATAAGCACAATAAACTCAGAGAAATATTTAGCAAATACATGAAAAACACATGTGGATCTCGATTCTACACGTACAAATTCAATTCTACAAGTACATATTACATTTTACAGACAAATAGTTTTTAGACAAACTCTCCGCCAGAGTTAAATTGACTCGTATTACTCTGCCACTTTCGGATAGCTGAGACGTCATTCTTCCTTTCAAAATGAAAACCACATCCATGGTAACGCCACGCTTTTCTATAAACCTTTTTCAAAATATATATTATGAACGTGCATTCATTATTTGGTTGTGTTAACATTTGTATTATTTAACTATTGTAGTGAGCGGCGGGGTGAGATACAAAATGACTGAAAATGTGCAAGTGTTTCATTAGGAAGCTCAACACAACTACTACTTCACAAACTGCAGCCAAGCAACGAGAATGCTAACAACTCCGATTCCCGTGGAGTTGTGGCCTCAACATAGTAATTTGTGGCCTCGAAATATATATATGTATATATTATATATATTATATATATATTATATATATATATTATATATATATATATTGGGGTTACCTGGGGAAACAGATTAGGAGAGTTGGAAACAAACTATAACTTTGGAAACATTACTACTACAATCATCACATATTTCTCTCTCCATCTAACCCCCCGCCCCGACCCCATTTAGTTTCCCATTACAATGTATTAGATGAGGAAGCACACACTGAATGTACAAGTTAGGAAAAGCTTTTCAACCACCAGCAGAGCTGTATGAAGCATTTACCTGTCCCCTCTATGACCTAAAAGGCTGTAGGGATGTAAATTATGCAACACGTCAAATGTTCAAGAGTGGAAAGTGCACAGTCAGAAGTCTACCACCAAACAGGGATGCCTTACATAAACACACTCAGTGGGCAAACTACCTGGCAGCCATATACAAGAGGTGCCTGCAGAGTCAGCCAGACACACCCCCGCCAATGGCCCATGGCTGGAAGATTGAGGGAGACTTCTTTGGGATTGACTGGAAGACACTTCCCCCAGCCCCAGTCGTCATCGTGTGTACTGCTCTTGTAAAAAAAACACAACGTGTGAAAGGGAGATGCACATGCAGATTGAACCAGCTACCATGTACAGACAGACATGCGTATTTGTTTGGACTGTGAGAACATATCAAACTAGGCCTAAGTGTAGGCGTGTTTTTTTATTTGTATATTTAGCAAACTAAAAAGGAGCAAACTGTCTAAGACCGGAAATCACATTTCAGTTTGAATTGCTTTTTTGTTGATTGAGAATAAAATATTTTAGGATCAAATATTGACATGACTAACTATTAGGTGATCTGCCAATGATGTAAACTTCTGTAATAAATGTTATCTCTTCCACTTCAATCTCTGTCTGGTCTGGTCAATTATAGGCCAAGTGAAGACACTTAGCCTACTGTAACACAGGCTTGGGTTTTGTCTTGTTTATCTAAACATGTCCAAAGTTTAAGTCAACTAACTACAACCAAAGAGATTACACAATGACATTGTACGCTCTTTGGTACAACATGCTACACCAGACAGGGATAGGAGACAACTTGAAGTATAAGTGTGATGACAATGCATTTAGTAGGTTGCCAATATTGACTGCATCAAAGATGTAGCAAAGTGTTAAGTATAGCTTGAATTGGAATAAAAAAGGTGGCAGTACTCTAAAACAGCATCATGAGTAAGGGCTGTCTTTGCTTAAATGACCAACCAGTACGGTTATACTACTAGTTGATTATTTCCAGACATGTTTCTCTCTCTATACAAAAAGCAACACAAACATTTCTAATTCAAAAAAATACTTCTATCACAAATACTTCTATCACACGTTCAAATTCAATTCTACATGAACGGATTGCATTTTACATACAAATAGTTTTTAGACAAATTTTCCGCCATTCTGGGGTAAATCGACTGTAAATCGACTGGTATTTACTTCTATCTATGCCTTCAATGATCAATTATGCTTTCTCAGCTTGCTCCTTGTCCCAGACAGCTATCTCTGATCAGCATATCTGCAAATCTCACACACACACACACACACACACACACACACACACACACACACACACACACACACACACACACACACACACACACACACACAAATGTATGATATAATAAGCTGGAATGTCACTAGTTTTTTATGAATTACAGATTGAGTGTTTCAGATGGGACTACTGTTGCACCATGGCAGCTAAAACACACGGGCACAATTATAGGTATCCACAATATGAAAAATAACTACAACGTGCGTACCTAAATACACCAATAAGTAGCAGTAGGTATCCACAACATGAAAAATAACTACAGCATGCGTACCTAGATTCACCATGGTCACTGTACACCAGTGCCGGTACTCTGTACCGGTGAGTGCCGGTACTCTGTACCGGTGAGTACCGGCCCAATTCAAGCACTGAGTATTACTATTAAGAAGAAAATATGAATTTGAGTATGAAATTAAACACCTTACCTGACAGCAGTATCCGCAGCTTCTGAGCTTCAGTCGTCAATTCCTCTGATTCCTCTGTTTGTTTACTTCCTATTTGAACGAATATCATTGGCAGACTTCAAGTCAGGTGACGCTAGAATGAGTTTTTGATTGGTTTAGTGGTGGCGGTATAGTACTCCATAGTGTTTGCCTAATCAATTTATGAAACGTGAGTTTAGTTTTCATAAAAATATGATCGACTTGAGACTGCCAACAAACGGAAGCGTGTTCAGAAAATAATATTTTGTTTATATGAAAAAAAACAGCTACTCTAGCGCTGAGGATCGATCGTTTAAAAATCTAAAGCAGATAACAGCCTTTGGCCCGCCGCCTTCATTTGACAGATTGCTACATCCGCCATCCCTCTATGGACCCACTGCAGTCTGGCAAAGTAAACTCTGAAGACCAGAGAGAGAATAGATGAAAATGGATAGGAATTCCCTCCTTACATTTTATTTTCAATTATGAATGAGTTATAAAGACATACTATTTACCCTTGCTTTGCATGGCTTCATTATTAGTAAGAGGAAACTACTCCGGATATTGACTACATTAGGTCTCTTCCGTCATCAATACTCTGACCTGCAGAGCCCCATTGACTTCATAGTTGATCAATTACAAGGCCCTGGATGGTTTCACAGCTACAGATGGATGTACAGTATGTTAAGTGCTTGGAGCATTGGATCAGAATCAGGGTCATTCTTGCTGAACCTGACCATGTTCATTCTAAAGCTTGACGAAGACTCCGAAGGAGACTTTTAGGAGACTTTTCACAAGGTCCAAATTTTATATGGCATATTGACATGTATGACAAACTCAAGCCATATGGAATCTCTATTAGCGGCTGCATTGATGGGTTTTCCCGTCTGATTATTTGGCTGAAGGCAGCCAATACAAGCAGCGGCCCTTGGGTTATTGGAAGCTACTTTGTTGAATCCATGCAGCAGTTAGGAGGTTGGCCAAGGCTTGTATGCACGGACATGGGCACTGAGACTGGTGGTGAGAGACTTCCAGGTTAATTTGCAGCGAAATGATAAGGATAACAGGGCATGGGACCAACCAAAGGATAGAGAGTTGGTGGGGTGTGATGAGAAAAGAAGGTGTGGAGTACTGGATACAGGCACTAGGGGAGCTGAAGGATGACAGGCTGTTTGCAGGGGACTTTCTGGATAAGGCACTAATGCAGCTGTGCTTCCTTGGTACTATCCAGGTAAGGAGACATCTACTCACACTAGGCCTTCTCAAATGTAATGCCACACTTTTTGATAACTTGACAGCAAAGAATATTTTCAAAGAAAATTCCAATATTGTAATGTTTTTTGTACTTTTCTTTTGCATCACTTCACTTGATCTTTTCAGGAGGAGTTACATAAAATAAAACTTTTTTGGAACTCCCATAGAATACGGCCTTCTACAAACTCCAACGTTCCAAGTACCAACTTGCCATTCCTCAAGTTGGTAATCGTGCCTAATGTAGGGGACTTTTGCATCTCTCCCCAAGGTGCACCTATTGTAAAAGTCTGTCCAAAACTCAGTTAGGCAGTCTCTAAACACACCAATTCCCTCTACCTCTTCAATGTCTCCATTGGTAGTCACATTTTAATGAATACTTCAGAACTTAAAATGTCAGCATTTTTTAATGCTTGCATCATATCAGTGAGGCAATTGCCCCTCCTAACAATCAGTGTTACAGTACTTGATTCAGATTCATCCAAGTTCAAGGCCGGCTGCTTATTCCAGGGCACTGTGTCAACAAGTTCTGTGTCTTCATTTGCTGCATCCCCCAAAACAAATTAATTGTCAATCTCATGTTGATGTGATGTGATGTGATCTGATGTTCCTCAAAAGGCAAAAAGTCAGACACTTCATGAACAGTCAAATCGACTGTCACTAGATTCTGCTGTGAGAGTGCAGAATAACGTTGAAGGCTGTACAGGCTAGGAGTTACAGAACCAACTTCTAATGTGTCACTCATGTCTTCCATAGCAGAGTTTGGCAGGATGTTTCTGGCAAGGGGCCTGGACTCATCATTGGTACGCCCTTGTCTTGCCGTTTGTGAGCTCTTTCTCTGTGGAGCTTGGTGGGATCTCACCTTCTGTCACTTCAGCAACGTTTTCTTCAGTGCACGGCTTTTCTTGTCTTCTTGTACAAAGATAGAGTCTCAGTTCTAGTTCTAGCTCTAGTTCCAGTCCCTCTGTTTTAACCCTGCTTTCTTCATAGAGCTGCTCAACAGCCTTTGAATTGTTGACTTGTATTTGAGAGCACTGGATTCCAGTCAAGTACTGTGTACTTTTTTTTTGTTTTGCTAATCAATTAGCTAATCTATTTCCTTTACTGATTTCATCCTATCTACACTGATATACCTAGTTCCCCCACCATTGACGGACCTGACTTGCTTGTACCTTCAACAGAAAAGCCCATCCAGCCCAGCTCAATTCTTCTGTCTTTTTTCTTTGCATTGGTATTTCCGTTATTTTCAGAATTATTCCGAGTAGTTTGTCCTCTCCAGATGCCAACCTGCTTCGTAGCCTTTCCAATATGTTGTCCTTTCTTGTCTTTGTGCTAATTGATCCATATATTTTAACGAACAGTGTTTGATCATGATCAGTATAAGTAAACAGTAAATACTGGTAGGCCTACTGTATAGGCCTATACATGAAAGCTTATGTACTGTAACACTAGAACTGCCAGGGGTCGTTGTATACCTAAAACCGCTAAAGGGTCATATGTAAGGTCCTTTTACATTGAACGCGATTGTTCGCTGCGATTTTTCCAACGTCAATAAAATAATAAAAAATCATGGAGCTGAATGTGACATACGACGCGATTCCCGTTTCGCGAAAAAGCAAAAATTAAAAAATTATTTTAATCGCACCATGGTCTGTATATTCTTTAGGGGCACAATGCATCGAGCCCCGATTATTTCTGACCCTACACTGATACCCTGAATCCTTTTAAAGTATTGGTTGTTGTATTGCGATAGACTGCTTTACATCATATACATATTTCTATTCAGTTCAGAGTTCAGTGGAGCGACGACCGGACATTCACATTCACATGATCCACCCGAGCAGTTTTTATAGTAAATAATTTAGTGTGTGTGGTTGGTGGCTGGTTTAAGCAGTCTCACCTGGCCCGAGTCAGGCTGATTGGGCTCTGGAGCTGGGTGGGGCGGCACACCTGTGGTGCATTGGGGAATCGAAGCGCACAGGATAAACCAGCTGTCAACCACACACACTCAAGAACACTCTGACATGTCTAACATTTTCCAACTTGCCAATAAACTGGTGTTACAACATCTACCTGTGTGTCGTGTGTGTGCAATATATATATATATATATATATATATATTTAAAAAGGTTCATAGAAAGCGTGGTGTTACCATGGATGTGTTTTTTATTTTGAAAGGAAGAATGGCGTCTCGGCGATCCGAAAGTGGCCCAGTCATACCAGTCGATTTACCCCAGAATGGCGGAAAATTTGTCTAAAAACTATTTGTATGTAAAATGCAATCCGTTCATGTAGAATTGAATTTGAACACGTAGAATTGGGATCCACATGTGTTTTTGATGTATTTGCTAAATGTTTATGTGATGGTGAAATGGTTTGTCAATCTGTTCACACGGATCGGCAATATATTCACACAGATTACAAATGTACACACACATTTCCGATTTCAAATCTACCCCCATACAGTCTGTACAGTGTGCAGACCACGGCCGAGGGCTTAACTGATTACACGTCACTCCACAGTGGGGACCACGGCCAACTATGGCCTACATCTTACCCTAGAAACCTTACCTAAGTGCCATCTTTTATTTTTATTTTCTTTCTTTTTTGTGTGTGTGTGTGTGGGGGGGGTTGGCTTCGTGATATCTGGGCCACGTTGTCCTCTGTGTCCGTCTCTTCAGGACAACTGCTTCGAACCGGCTAGCCTTCTGCGACACCCCCGCTGTATGCTCTTCAATGCAAAGAGTCGAACCTGCCAGGCGGCCCCACGTTAAACGAGAACGAGAAATGGCTGATAATAGAGAGGAACGACAGAGTGCAGCGCAATTATGTAATGTGGAGGGCAATGTAAGCAACGTAATGAGATGTTTTGCGATGGGTGGATAATTTTTCCTGTTCAACTGTCCGTGTCTTGTATGGTAATGGGTATTGGTAAAATGGGCCGTTAATATGAATTACTCCTAATGATAATGTGCCCCTCTCGTAGCGTATGATGAACGAGCACAGTAGCCACAACATGTAAGGAGTCACTTAATTGGAGTTCTGAGAATTGATGCCGTCTGCCTCTTTTCTCGTCTTTCTTTCTCTCTACCTCTATTTTGTCTCTTATTCTCTATCACTCTCTGGTGAATTGTTCTGCGTCATGTCAGGCATGGCTTTGTTTTGGAGACAGAACATGGTGGCCATAGCGTGTAAGGCCATGGTTTGTATAGACATAAGGTTTGTGAGGAGTACACGGTTTGTTGGAGTCTGTCGGACCTATCCTACCGGCATAGCCAAAACATTAGCTTTTGCTAACACCACTCATGCGTTTCCTGCATTCAAATAAGGGTGTGCATGTGCCGAGGAATTTCGCGAAACATGTGTGATGTTTTCAACATCAATTCAATTGATGTCACAGCTGGACACCCTGAGAACCAGTAGTCACTACTAGCAACCGCTATCTTGATGCGTTTAATGCTAGCTCTCTGAGCTTCTTGGCTAAGCTTCTATTCCAATGACTACCGAACGGCTCCTAGGAGGTGTGCTAGCTGTACAAACCCTACGTTTGAATGCTAATACATCCACCATATCTCTTGGATAGGTGATATGTTTGGACTAAAATTCACCCCTGTATCTGTTGCCCTTTACCTCCTCCTCGTTCTCCCTGTCTCTGTGTCTCTGTCTCTCTGTCTCTCTCTCTTGGAAACTTGGATTCATGACATCTGTGTTGCCAAGTTTATATCCAAAATGACAACATTATAATAACAACAACGATGAAGATTCAAAATGAGCAATCACGACAGTAAACAATAAAGCCTAAGTTGGTGTGGAGATTGCCAGGAGACACAACACATTGAGGAAACATTTCACAAGAAACACATTCATCCTCTCCCAGTCTTAAACTGTCGAACTGCCAAATCAGTCCCTTGCTCATCTCTCTTTCCTCTTTCTTTTCTTCTTCTTCTTCTTCTACTTCTTCTTCGTCTTCTTCTTCTTCGTCTTCTTCGTATTCTTCTTCGTATTCTTCTACTTCTTCTCTCCCTGTTGCTCCCCATCCTCTTTAAAGTCTCTTTGTCCCTACAGTCTATTTGTATAGCCAATTAAAACAATATCCCACTTACTTGCAGTGTTTACTTAATTTGCTTCTCCCTTCCTCCCTCCACCTGTCTGTCTGTCTATCTGTCTGTCTCAGCTATCTCGTCTCTCTCTCTCTCTCTCTCTCTCTCTCTCTCTCTCTCTCTCTCTGTCAGTGTGCTGTCTTTATAGGTCTCTCGCTCCCCTCTTCTCAAGCAGTGGTGGCTGTACTGTAATATTAGCTCGGTGTGCAGGGCGTGTGACTGGGTGGGCAGGCAGGTCATTAGTGTTTACTAAAGGAGCAGTGCCAGAGGATGACACTGACTCCAGATGGATGGACACACACACACACACACACACACACACACACACACACACACACACACACACACACACACACACACACACACGTGCACACAGATATCCCAGAGACTGGCACACTCCTATCTGCCAGTCACACACGCCTGCTCTTTCATGCGCACACTTTCATGCACACCATTAGAGAGGGACAGACAGCCGGCCAGACAGGTGTAGCCGAGCGTGGACAGGGATTGTGTTGACAGGCAGCCGAGAGGAGCAGAGATGGGGGACGTGATGAGAGAGAGGCGGAGGCTGGAGGCAGAGGCGTCGCTAGCACCCTAGTGGAGAGGAGCGGGGGAGAGAGAGGGAGTTAACAGAGGGGAGAACAGAAGTGTGAGAAGAATTAAAGAGGAAGGAAGAGGAGGAGGAGGAGGGAGATACAGAGACACACTAACCCATGTCATGGAGGGCATGCTACTCTTGATACTATTCAATATAATATAATATCAATGTAACCCGTTGAAAGGCCAGGAAGCCGCTGTGAAGTAGGGGACGGAGATATAGGTTTCAGAGCTGGGGTTGTTCCATGTGCTTCTGAATTAGAGTCAAACACTTTGATTTGATTTGACTCGATTCGTCCTTTTGATTTGTCCCTCTCCAAAAACGCGACCCCACCCCACCACGTGCAGACACACACACGTGTATCATCAAACACACGTGCGCAACCACAGACACACAGACAACCATATACACACACACACACACACAAAACCATAGACACACGTGGCAGCATACACACACTGAAACACACATGGCCACATACCCTACCCTCAAACACAACCACACATACACAACCTCAAACACGCACATCCTCAAAGACAACCACACACACGTAACACACGTAAACACACCGTCAACATGAAATGACTCCACTATGCAATTTAACCGGGAAGATGTGTTACATTTTACGGCCTTCCCCCCCCTCATTGGAAAGCCATCAGCTTTCATCCGGAGCGTTGAGTGGCAGTCTGTCATCCCGCCCTCATGAAGAAAGAGGAGCTAAACAGCACATGAAATCCATTTTCATCATCACAAGGAGGGCTTGACAAGTAATTAATTAAGTGGTAATGATATATGCTGTCAGGCCCGTTCAATCACGTTGCAAAGCCGCTGTTATTATTCACAGCCCCAAAGGGCTACACAAAAAAAAACGAGCAGCTTCATTAGAATAACAACAATAGCAGTTGTAGTAATGTGTCGCATTGTGCTTGAAACGAGGGTAGTTGGGATTTAGCATACTGGATTCCTCTGTGGTTTAACAGGAAAAAGCAGCCTGGTTATTAAATTCCCTCCACCCCCGCCGAACCCTCATAAAACAGCAGTAGCGTGTTTGGCGCAGCGTTTAACAAGCGCTAACGTCCACTAGCTGTAAAATGCAGCGAGCAATAGTGGGAGCACGGGGGTGGGGGGTATCCAGGTCACAGCCTTCATGTTGTTTTAGACCTGCCCCCGTAAAATGGCTTCTGTCACGAGCGGCGTTGTATGACGACAAGGGACATTCGCAAGCCATGAGAAAAGTATGTGGAATAAAATAGTTTGGGCCTAGTAGTAAAGACCATTTATTTAGTAGTTAGTCAGGAGTTTTGTTTGTTGCTGTATTCTTCTGTGGCCTATATAGGAATTAGTTTTATGCCAAGAACTGTAAGGCAACACTTCAACCGTTTTACATAATAATGGGTATGAGGTTTGAGTGACAAGTGCAAGCTAATTTTAAGTTAATGAACAGGGACAGATCAACTGTTGGGATGGGGTGTGTCACAATATTGTTATGTGATCTGATTGGTCGTATGCAAATGCCCTAAAATGGTTGACTCCGAGAAACTAGGGGGAGCTCTGTTAGAAAGAGAAATAGTCTCTTTGAACATGATGAGACAGTCTCATACATCATGATTTCTCAAGTTAGACAACATATTTTTCAAATGTGCTCCGATTTTCATACTACGTATTTCTACTTGGGATATAAGCATTTTTTTTTATCTACAAAATGTGAAATAAATATTACCTGCTCGACACGGTATGTTCAGTGGGCAGGGTAATGAATGACAGGAGTAATATGCAAAAGTTCATTTGCATGTCCAATTTAATTCAACTTAACGTGCGAGGTGATGTTGGTGTGCGTGTAATGAAAGATATGTGGAGCAGGTATTAATTAGAGATGCGTTCAGCGATGGCTGCCCTGATACCCGATCTCGCCAAAGCAGAGTTGTCTGCTAGCTCACAAGATCTGTGCAGTGCAAGCAATATCAGTTAAATATTTGGTTTTGCGCCCGAAGCCAGAAATAACTAACGCCACTCAGGCAATGCACTTTAGGAATTTCAATTCGCCAGCCTATCATTACGCATAGATACATTATATTTACAGACTGCTATTTCTACCTAGTTTTGTTTATTTTAGTTTCTACCCGATTTCAACTGTATCCTTTCTGTGTATATCTTGTTTTTTATCCTTTGAAAATAAGCAGCTTTGAACCAATAATGGAAAACAATAAACAGGGAGACTAACTTGTTTGTTTTTACAAAGTTAATATTCAGTACATAGTTACAAGTTATATATTAACATATACAATATATGAACTCAACTAAATGCTTACAAAATGTTAAAATGGATGTTGCTTTTAAGATCGGTCAGTCGGTTGGTTCTCTCACTGTACAATATAATCTCACTGTGTAATACGTCAGACTCACTGGGTTTCCTTTTCATTCAATGATTTATTCAACGGGCTGTTACAGAGATTCACTACCAGTGAACTGGTGGCACGTTGGAAATGAGTGTAAGAACTAACATGGCCCATGGTGGAGCTGTTAGACCCTCAGTCTTGTTCCTTAAAAGTAATCCCCCGGAGAAATGAATTGCATGCCCTGCCCTCGGATGGGTAATTTGTCAGTATCTCAAACATCCTTTTTGTTGTATTTATCCAGGCTTAGAAATTATGAGTCATCTAGGACAGGGATACCTAGGCCAGTGACTACAAGACAACTACAAGACCCATCATTATGTACTTAAGCACCACATTCAATGTACTGTTTGTTGTTTCTGTATGTATTACACTACTATTGTTACTATTTACAATTTAGTCATTTAACATATTCTATACAAAGGGACACAGTGAAGCCAGACACAGGGCACATCTATACAAAGGGACACAGTGAAGCCAGACACAGGGCACATCTATACAAAGGGACACAGTGAAGCCAGACACAGGGCACATTAAGGAGCAAGTAGGGGTCAGGTATCTTGCATTGGGTATTGAACCCAGAACCTTTTGGCTGGGAGATTACCCTGCCCCGATTACATCCTTTGGTTGCATTGTTTGGAGAGAAAAACTCTTGCCCTCTCCTTTCCTTCCTGCTGTATTGCTCATAGGCTTTCAACGGATTTGAATGTGCGTCATAATGCGTACAGCCAGTGATCTAAATCTTAATGGGGGTGAAGTCTGGTGTATTTGGTCTCCAGCCACGTTGCTGGATTGAAAGTCCTCCAGTTCAATTGTAAACAAACAAAATTGAGAAGTGAGCATCTGGAGCATCTAGTTGTTGTTTCAGTCCCCCCCCCAAGGAAAGGACTAAAAACAGGCCTTAATACTCTGACCTGATTTCCCCCACTAATTTATTGAGAGAGACAAAGAATAACCGTTGGTTTAGCCAAAATCTGGGGCATGGATTGGCTTAGCCCCACCTCCCCTCCAGAGACTAGTCCTCTATGAGGTTGGGACGGGTCTCGGGAGTGACTCATGTTTTATTTGGTAGAGCAGCATGGAGAAGTAGTAAATAATTTCATATATAGTGTAATGGTACATGGTGCTCATTGAGTGTTCACTGGCGCAGTAAAAAAAACTACTGTACGGAAATATATATTCTGTACGTCCAATGTGAAAACTTGTACATGCTGGTGTTTTTTTTACTTTAACAATACAAGAGATTTCAAATATAATGGCCTACCATATATAGTGGCATTCACTGCTATGATACTCCATTGGACTCCATTGCAAGTTCATATAGAAGCGTTTTTGCAAATGATTATAAAGAGTGTGGTTTTCCAAAAAGTTTTTCAGACATTAGACTGGACATGGAAGACAGCTGCGATGGAGGTTGTAGGTGGAGGGACAGTGATGAAATCTGTTTCAGTGAAGCTATTCACGTCACGATCCCACCACTCCTGGCTCCGACTCCGACAGAAGTTGCAGCCATTGCTGCAAAAAAAAAAGAATGAAAAATGAACAGAGCCGCAGTAGTCTTGATCTCATATTTTGTATGTATAATATAAACAGCATTAAGTAGGCAATATATGGAGATAATTTGTATACTCCTCACCCGAAACATCCTCCTACAACAGACACACCCGCGGAGCGATCACGCACACACAACCACACGCGCATACATAACGACAAGAGAGAGAGTGTGTCTTCGGTCCACCTTGTTCGAGAAGACAGATTAGGGAGCACTCTTGGCTTCACAGGTCCTCATCTGCTGGGCCCTGATAAGACCCCCTTCAGAATCACCGGCGTTCCAGGAGAAGAGGATGACGAAGAGGATGGTGATGGTGATGATGATGATGATCAGGAAGAGAGTTCGGCCCGAAGCCTAAAGCAGAGCCCACGAACCTGTGAAACTCTGCCAGATAATTAAGTTTTGCTGGAGCGAATGAAGATTTTGTTTTTTGTTTTTTTTTGGTTTGTCGCCTAATTGTGTTCACATTCCCCCTCCCCCACCCACCCCCTCCCTCCACCCCAACACAAAGTAAACACACAATGTCTGGCTTAATACAATCCACCTGCATCCCACCTGCGCTCCGCAGCGGCCAGCCAGCCCTCCATGAGATTCCCACCGGCGGCCTTTCAGTGTTTGCGCAAGGCTGCTCATTCAGAAAAGGTCGGCCTCCCCACAGGGCGGGGGGGGGGGCTGGAGACCGTGAACGGCGAAAGGCTATTTTGGGAAGATGAAAAAAGAAAAACCCTTCACAAGCCTTCATAGGAGCTTGCTCCTATTTATTTTTAAGGGGCAGTAGATGAGTTTTTTTTAAAATAATTCTCAAAAAAAAAATGTGGAGGGGGTGCTGCTCAACCTTAGGAACTGCGTGCAGAGCAGAGGCTCCATATGTATGTGTGTGCATGCGTGCGTGGCGGTGTGTGTGTTCTAAGAAGATGGAGCACTACCGGAGTGCACATCACTTCTTTTACAATTAGCATCCAGCGTGGCCCCAAGTCCCACCAATGGGATTAGCATTAGCATCTAATTTGAAGGGGTGGGTGTAAGGGGCTGGTCAGGGTGTGTGCGTGTGTATGTGGTGGGTGGGTCACTTGCATTGTCTCAACTTGATGCAAGCGGGGTGTCATGATGTATGATTGACGCGGCACGAGGGGGCCAGATCTTTGAGCCGGCATGACCCGATGGAGCCTGACGATAATCCGTCCGCTAGCAGATTAATTAACGTGATCAGACGATAAAGCGAACTCCACGGGGGTCCCAGGTGGGTCCGTGGGCTCGGCCAGCAGGACGACGAGGAAGAGACTGGGAGGCTCGTCTTTATCAGCTCCTAGCAGGCTTATTGTAGCAACCCATCCATCATCAGAGTATTTATCTGCACAAGAGAGAGAGATGAGACGGAGAGGGAGCGGGTGGGGCGCCATAATGAGGTGGCCAGGAATAAGATTCCTTCTCCCGCAGCTCCGTTATCGATCGAGCAATGTTTTTATTGCCAGCGAAAGTAATGTCGCCTCGCGTGGTAATATTTGGGGATGGAGAGGGGGAGGGGGGGACTATAAGTCAAATGAATGCGACGTTTATATTTGGGCATGTTTGGATTGGGGCGGCCGGCGGCGGCTGATAGATGATGAGAGTAACGCGGCGGGAGAAGGCAGGCGCCTCGTCCATTAATCTGCCGCGCGGGTCTGTCGCTCCGCTCGGCGTTTGCATGGCAACGGCGACCCATTAGTCACCGAGCGCCCGCCGCCGATGCTGCCGCCCATTATCAGTTTGTTGATGAAGGATGTTTTCTGGGGTCTACTTTTGTTTCAACCCTCCTGCGTGATAAACCTCCCTCTTCCCGGGAGGTCGTTACATTTGGAACAGCTTAAGTGCCAGCCCTCACTCACTAGCAAGCAAAAGTATTCCGAGAAACTTTAAACGTCGATTTGTCACGCTAGGCTTGAACTTGGTAATGTCACGAAGGCTTAATGGCATTGTAAGCATTACAGGAAGGAGCTACGGGGTTATAATTGTAACATTAATTTCAGTTACTTCTTCGGTCATTCGTCTATTTTAATTATACATGTTCTAATCTAATAATACCGTTGGAAAAAAAAATCTTTCCCCCGAAAGCTTTCCTAATCAAAGAAAGAACCGTTTTTCTTCTTCTTTTCTTTGTTATATATGCATTTAGCCCATCATCTGAGACTCCACACACAGGTGCCAACATCTTTCTGTCCGAGTGAGTCTGCAGCCCCAGTGCTATCACACGGTGATTAATGTGGCACGAGCTAAGCCCTGCCCAGAACAGAATTAGAATAGTGTTCAATTACTTATTGTTTCCTCTGTGTGAAGGATCACAGTTATCTTTCACTGTTTCCCAGCGTTAGCTTAGTCTAGCATGTGTTCTCACCCTGGTGTGTGTTTTCTCACCTTCATACCTGTGAAAAGATGAAAGTATGGGAAATATGTTTAATCTTCAATACGGTTGTAGGGACTGAAATAGGTAGATTAAGCGGGAGAGTTGCAAGCGCAGAAATACATGTCAATGCTGCTTATACACTATGGATTGTGTATGTAGATTTAGCCACAAGTCACAAGACCTGGCTGTGCGGATTGATCACAGACAAAATCCAATTTCACAGCTTAATTATCTACAAGAAGAGCCCTTCAGCGATGGTGTTGCCTGTGTAGATAGCACACACACACAGTTGCAGCGCTAATCACGTTAGCGTAATCATCACCTTCACTCTCAATAAGAAGTGGGCTAGCCTTTCCACAATGAGTAGGAGTCTAATCGCCCCATCATTGTTGTCTAGAAGCATCCCCGCCCAGCAGGGGGCGCACACATCTTCATGAGCCGGCACGGTCCTCCACAAGACGCCAAAGCCATCGGAGTGTGTGTCCAGCTGTCTGTTTTCCAGGCCGCTCTGGCAACATCGGGACCGTAATGAATGGCCCCGGGCGTGCCGCCATAGATTGATCCAGTAGAGAGGCCCCCCAGCCAATAGCTAACCTGGCCACTGTTTAGTTTGGCCTGTCTCACTTGGGAGGGATTTAGTAGCTGGCTTCAGAGAGTGATTTTGGTTTTAATTTGTGTTGTTTGTGTTATCATCTTAAATGAGAGTTTTGAAATTCTGTTGGATTGAGATTTCTAATGAAAAGCCTTTTTGTGTTGAAGAGACAATTATTTCATTTTAAATTACAAAAATGTATGGTTCATAAGCTGTGTGTGTTTGTGTCGTTTTGCATGGGCTTGTCCCTGCACCCTAATCACGGTTGTGAAGACCTTCGCACTATTCCAGTTAACAGTTGAAAGACGATTGCTTTGGTGTTTGTTTCCAGGATGTCTCGTGGATCCTGATTGGAGGAGGACAGGCGAGGTACCGCCCTCTCGTTCCCACATCATCATGCCGCGGGACAGTGGAGCCAGCGGCTTTAGAGGAGGCAGCCTGTCTACTGGCAACATTCTCAGACGTAATGGTACGCACGCACACATAATACACACAAACACACACATGCAAATAATACACATACACACACATATACAAATAATGCACACACACACATACAAATAATACACACACACACACATACAAATAATACACACACACACACATATACAAATAACACACACACACGCACGCACAAATAATACACACAAACACACACATACAAATAATACACACAAACACACACATACAAATAATACACACACACACATACAAATAATACATACACACACACACACATACAAATAATACACACACACACATATACAAATAATACACACACACACACACACACATACAAATAATACACAAACACAGTATACATATAATACACACATGCGCGCACACACACACACACACACACACAAACAAATAATACACACACACACACACACACACACGCACACACACTTACAAATAATACACACAAACACACATACAAATAATACACACACAATACTGTCTGGACAAACAACCCGATGGTCTGGTCTATTCTAGTAATAAAGCAATATTTATATTAATAGAGTATTAAAGAA